>JAWZYU010000008.1:74208019-74402297 GCA_038380435.1 Ryuthela nishihirai | reverse complement strand
CGTCCCATCCGATCGACGGCGGCCTTTCCAAGCCTATCGGTGTCCCCTACTGACCGTGGGCAGGGCGGGGAATGTTGCGGAGATAAATCTCAACGCTGACCCAGCTGGGACTCGAACCTGGGAACTACAGATTACGAGCCTGGCGCGCTACCGACTGAGCCACCCCCACCCACAGTAGGGGACACCGATGGGCTTAGAATCCGCCATCCGACCGATGGGACCGTGTGGAGAGAGCCATACCCTGTGCATGCTAAAGAACGCACTGAATGGCCTTGACGGGAGGCTACCATCTGTCTCCTTACAGCTGTTCCAGTGGGTCCCCCCCCCTCCTCCAACCTTCTCTGAACCCTCGAGATCCTTGTGACCTGTCTTTTTCCCCATTGACACAGAGGTAAAACAACCCAACCCGAATCTTGTTTGCTCAGAAAGGACGCAAAATGCACCTCGAGAACGATTCTTGGAGCAATTCTTATCCAAACACATCAAGAGACCGCATTTAATTAAAACGGCATTAGAGTCGGTTAATTTTTCGAACATTGAAAAGAAGTTATTAATGCCTTAAGTCTTCACAGCGTATGCAAACATCGGCTGAGCGTCATGCTCGGAGCTTGTTGACTCAGCTATTAATGCGGAACTTTTTCTCTATGACTTTACCCAACACTTATGCCGTCGCAGATTGATCGATGAATAGCGGATTCTCTTTCAGGCATCGGATCAATATTTGTGTTCGTCTCATCCAAGAGACCTCGTCACAGCTTAAGCACAAAATAAAACACAAACCATTGCTTCAATTGGAACTTCGTTGAAATTAATGAAGTGCATCGACATTTAAGTTTCCTTCAGTTTCATCACTTATTACCATGGGGGAGGGGGGAAGTGAAAGATAATATTTAAATTGGATACTTTTTAAATTACCTATGCTGACTAAAGAAGAATATTTTTCTCTTTCCTTCGTTACCTAACTACAAGATTTATCTCAGAAAGAAGGCCAGTGTTCTCCGTAGAGTTGGGTTGTTTTACCTCTGAGCGGCACTTTTTTGCACACCATGGCTTAATTGCCAGGTCATAGGGATCCCGAAGGCTCAGAGAAGGTTGGGGGAGGAGACCCACTGGAACAGCTGTTGGGAGACAGATGGTAGCCTCCCATCAAGGCCATCCAGCGTGTTCTTTAACGTGCACAGGGTATGGCTCTCCCGTACACGGCGCCACGGCTTAACGTCCCATCCAACGGACGGCGGCCTTTCCAAGCCCATCGGTGTCCCCTACTGACCGTGGGCAGGGCGGGGAATTTTGCGGAGAGAAATCTCAACGCTGACCCACCTGGGACTCGAACCTGGGTTGGGTTGGGTTGTTTTACCTCTGAGCGGCACTTTTTTGCACACCATGGGCTAAATGGCCAGGTCACATGGACCCCGAAGGCTCAGAGAAGGTTGGGGAAGGGGACCCACTGGAACAGCTGTTGGGAGACAGATGGTAGCCTCCCGTCAAGGCCATCCAGCGTGTTCTTTAACGTGCACAGGGTATGGCTCTCCCATACATGGGGCAACGGCTTAACGTCCCATCCGACGGACGGCGGCATTTCCAACCCCATCGGTGTAACCTACTGACCGTGGGCAGGGCGGGGAATTTTGCGGAGATAAATCTCAACGCTGTCCCAGCTGGGACTGGAACCTGGGAACTACAGATTACGAGCCTGGCGCGCTACCGACTGAGCCACCCCCGCCCCGGGTTCTCCGTAGAGCGACAGGCTCGTAATATGCAGTTCCCAGGTACAAGTCCCACTTCCGTCAGAGTTGAGAATTATCTCTCCTAAACCCCTCCCCTGCCCTCGGTGAGAAAAGGGACACCGATGGACTTGAAAAGCCGTCCGTCCGTCCGATGAGACGTTAGAGCCGTGTCCCCGCGTGCAGGAGAGATGTTGGATTGCTTTGGCGGGAAGCTTCTATCTGTCTACTAACAGCTAACTAGTAGGTCCTCTTGCCCAACTACCTCTGAGCCCTTGGAATCTTTGTGACTTAGCCGTGCAGCCCATTGGATGAAAAAAAGGGCCGCTCACAGGAAAAATAACCTAACACCACCTGGGATGCCTGGCTGTTTCGTCTGCTATGGTTTCGGAAATGTAACCTTGGCCACTACAGAAGTTTCTTCACCTTCTATGACCACAAGTTTCATTCACTTATAGGTCTAGAAATTTCTCTTCCCCCATATGAACAGAAGTTTCTCCCCTTTTTACGATGAGAAGCTTCTCTCCTTCCCCCCCCATACGATGAGAAGTTTCTCCCCCTTTTACGATGAGAATTTCTCTCCCTCCCCATATGATGAGAAGTTTCTCCCCCTTTTAAGATGACAATTTCTCTCCCTCCCCACATGATGAGAAGTTTCTCCACCTTTTACGATGAGAATTTCTCTCCCTCCCCATATGATGAGAAGATTCTCCCCCTTTTAAGATGACAATTTCTCTCCCTCCCCATATGATGAGAAGTTTCTCCCCCTTTTAAGATGAGAATTTCTCTCCCTCCCCATAAGATGAGAAGTTTCTCCCCCTTTTAAGATGACAATTTCTCTCCCTCCCCACATGATGAGAAGTTTCTCCACCTTTTACGATGAGAATTTCTCTCCCTCCCCATATGATGAGAAGTTTCTCCCCCTTTTAAGATGAGAATTTCTCTCCCTCCCCATATGATGAGCAGTTTCTCACCCCTTTTAAGATGAGAATTTCTCTCCCTCCCCATATGATGAGAAGTTTCTCCCCCTTTTAAGATGAGAATTTCTCTCCCTCCCCATATGATGAGAAGTTTCTCCCCCTTTTAAGATGATAATTTCTCTCCCTCCCCACATGATGAGAAGTTTCTCCACCTTTTACGATGAGAATTTCTCTCCCTTCCCATATGATGAGAAGATTCTCCCCCTTTTAAGATGACAATTTCTCTCCCTCCCCATATGATGAGCAGTTTCTCACCCCTTTTAAGATAAGAATTTCTCTCCCTCCCCATATGATGAGAAGTTTCTCCCCCTTTTAAGATGAGAATTTCTCTCCCTCCCCATAAGATGAGAAGTTTCTCCCCCTTTTAAGATGACAATTTCTCTCCCTCCCCACATGATGAGAAGTTTCTCCACCTTTTACGATGAGAATTTCTCTCCCTCCCCATATGATGAGAAGTTTCTCCCCCTTTTAAGATGACAATTTCTCTCCCTCCCCATATGATGAGCAGTTTCTCACAACTTTTAAGATGAGAATTTCTCTCCCTCCCCATATGATGAGAAGTTTCTCCCCCTTTTAAGATGAGAATTTCTCTCCCTCCCCATATGATGAGAAGTTTCTCCCCCTTTTAAGATGATAATTTCTCTCCCTCCCCATAAGATGAGAAGTTTCTCCCCCTTTTTAGATGAGAATTTCTCTCCCTCCCCATATGATGGGAAGTTTCTCTCCCTTTTAAGATGAGAATTTCACTCCCTCCCTCATACGATGAGAAGTTTCTCACCCCTTTTACGATGAGAATTTCTCTCCCTCCCCATGTGATGAGAAGTTTCTCCCCCTTTTAAGATGAGAATTTCTCTCCCTCCCCATATGATGAGTAGTTTCTCCCCCTTTTAAGATGAGAATTTCTCTCCCTCCCCACATGATGAGAAGTTTTTCCCCTTTTAAGATGAGAATTTCTCTCCCTCCCCATATGATGAGAAGTTTCTCACCCCTTTCACAATGAGAAGTTTCTTTCCTTCCCTCCATATGATCAGAAGTTCCTCCCACTTTTATGATGAGAAGTTTCTTCCCCTTGTATGACAAGAAGTTTCGTTCCCCTTTTATGACCAGGAGTTTCTTCCCCTTGTGTGATGAGTTAATGGTGTTGTTTTTAAGTACGGTAGCTACTGATGTGATAAATATCCACTAAAGACATTAAGCCAACACATCTCTCACATAAAGAAGAGAGATCTCGACAGTCAGTATTCCATTTCTCACCGAGTGCACGGTAGGGATTTAACGGAGATGAATCTCAACTCATAGAGAGTTGGGACTCAAACCCTGCCATTTTTAACGAAAATTTTAAGTTTAAATGTGTAACAGGGATAATTCCTTTGCCATTATTATCATCACAGAAACATATAAGAAAAAAACCATTGAATTACTATTTTTCATTTAATTTCGCTTAAGATGTCTTTAAAATTCGTATATTTTAACACTCCATTATATTTTAATCTGCTAAATAAATATAGTCGTCCCGTGGCTGAGTGGTTAGCACGCTTGGCTATTGATCTAAGGGACTTGGATTCGAGCCCCAGGTTAAGGCATGGATGTAAGTGTCGTTTTTCTGCTGAGGTCCTGCCATCCTCTCAGACCTTCTACTCTGGCATATAAACTGACAGGCTCCTGTCAGACCTCTGTGGCAAGCAGCTGCTTGAGGGGGTATTTATTTTATTTACATTGGATCGTGTGGGCCCACTCACAGAAATATTGAGCGTGTGCAGTTACCGTTCACAGCAAACTGGAGCGTGTGCAGTAACTGCACACGCTCCAGTTTGCTGTGAACGGTAACTGGAGCGTGTACAGTTGCTGTACACGTTCCTGAGGTCCTGCCATCCTCTCAGATCTTCTACTATGGCATATAAACTGACAGGCTCCTGTCAGACCTCTGTGGCAAGCAGCTGCTTGAGGGGGTATTTATTTTATTTACATTTGATCGTGTGAGCTCACAAAAACCTGGATCGTGTGGGCCCACTCACAGAAATATTGAGCGTGTGCAGTTACCGTTCACAGCAAACTGGAGCGTGTGCAGTAACTGCACACGCTCCAGTTTGCTGTGAACGGTAACTGGAGCGTGTACAGTTGCTGTACACGTTCCTGAGGTCCTGCCATCCTCTCAGACCTTCTACTATGGCATATAAACTGACAGGCTCCTGTCAGACCTCTGTGGCAAGCAGCTGCTTGAGGGGGTATTTATTTTATTTTTTTTATAAATAAATATGGAATGGCGTGAAAATAATTTCGTATACGTATCGATCTTCACCGCGTCTGCTGTTTTCATTCACTCCTGCCAGTAAACATCAGTCTCGTGTCATGCAACACATCAATTAACTTGTCGTTGTTGAAGAGCAGTACCAGGCAAGGGGCGGGGGTGGCTCAGTCGGTAGCACGCCAGGCTCGTAATCTGTAGTTCCCAGGTTCGAGTCCCAGCTGGGTCAGCGTTGAGATTTATCTCGGCAAAATTCCGCGCCTTGCTAGCGGTCAGTAAGGGACACCGATGGGCTTGGAAAGGCCGCCGTCCGTCGGATGGGACGTTAAGCCGTGGCCCCTTGTGCGGGAGAGCCATACCCTGTGCACGTTAAAGAACACGCTGGATGGCCTTGACGGGAGGCTACCATCTGTCTCCCAACAGCTGTTCCAGTGGGTCCCCTCCCCCAACCTTCTCTGAGCCTTCGGGGTCCTTGTGACCTGGCCATTTAGCAAATGGTGTGCAAAAAAGTGCCGCTCAGAGGTAAAACATCCCAAGTACCAGACAACATCTGCCTATGAATGAGAGTTGCAAGGGACGTTTTCACTCCGACAACAGGATTTACATCAATGCAGCAATATCTCACTCCATCACCTAATTGAAATTTTATAGAGCTCTTGCTTACTGTAAGCACGAAAAATTTTATTATATGTGATTTAAACAACCAAAATTTAGTGCATTTAAATCCTTGCTGAAAACGTTTGTCTGTACCCCGAGCATGCGGTGTTGGGTTGTTTTACATCTGAGCGGCACTTTTTTGCACACCATGGGCTAAATGGCCAGGTCACATGGACCCCGAAGGCTCAGAGAAGGTTGGAGGAGGGGACCCACTGGAACAGCTGTTGGGAGACAGTTGGTAGCCTCCCGTCAAGACCATCCAGCGTGTTCTTTAACGTGCACAGGGTATGGCTCTCCCGCACACGGGGCCACGGCTTAACGTCCCATCCGACGGACGGCGGCCTTTTCAAGCCCGTCGGTGTCCCCTACTGACTGTGTGCAGGGCAGGGAATTTTGCGGAGATAAATCTCAACGCTGACCCAGCTGGGATTCGAACCTGGGAATTACAGATTACGAGCCTGGCGCGCTACCGACTGAGCCACCCCCGCCCCGAGCATGCGGTGAATAGACACTCTAATCTTCTCGTTGAATTTCTTCAAATAGGAGAATGGAAATATATAACAAACCTTGAACGACTGGTGATATTGCTTTTAGTCAAAGAGAAAACTATTTTAAGTATACCCAGTCCTCGACTAACATGATTTTTGAAAATAGGGCAACTTTTCGACGATTTAACGATTCTCTGCTACTTCCTTACGATCGTTTATATTATTCCATTCACCGTATAAAGACAGAATAACTGGCTACCAAAGATAGTAGAGGTCTTGTATAGTTAGAGGCTGGCCATCTCGGTGATTCATTGCCATTGGTTGATTGAATCACGTGGTTTATGGGCGCCATGTTTTGTCGTATCGTGAGACGAAAGCTTATGAGTTAGTGTGTGTACCAAGTTAAAACTTCTCAGTTGTTATAATTTTTATACATTTCTACCACTTATTTTGTCTATAAAAGCTGTCATATTTTATGAATGCCTCACTGCATATTTTTTCCCGAGAAACTCCATCAGAAGACTGCAATCGGCTGCAAAAGTGAAATGAGCTAACTGAAAACCAACAAATAATTTCTTTTAAGGTTCGTTTGAAAAACGAGCTAATGTTTTCACTTTGTCGTCTGCCTATGCCAGTATAGAGTATTCATCTGTCCCGTCTCTCTGTTAACTATTGTCTGTCCATCTGTCTGTCCGTCTATAGACAATCAATTTTTTTACTTTTAGAGCTGAATAAAAAATTCTTTTTGGGTTGGATAGATGTCAAACAAGTATTGCGATTCGCAATTTTGAAAATTTTCAATAGCTTTAATACCGCCCTCTAGGGGTGGGAAAAGATGGAAAATGCTAAAATTTCAAACGAATATTATAAACAAACTATTTACACTGGAAATCTGAAATTTTGGAGTGGAGTGTTATGCTCAGAGGGTTTACAACGGTAACAAGGCTTTGCCGTCTTAGTCAAAAGGGGGTGCGAAAATGAAACTTTTTTAACTGATAAACGAAACACTATTCATATATATATGTGTGTGTTTTTTGCTTTACAGACACTAACAAAATATTAATGATTTAAACAATATTTGATAATCTCAGCATTACCTGTAGACGTTTAAACGTCTATAAATCAACAAATGTTTTTGTGGAAAAAATTTCGCCGACATGTGGGATTCGAACCCGCATCTCTCCAGAAACATGCCAGAGTATTCTAACCTGTTGAACCAATGCCGTCTCAGTCTTTTTCTACTAATAATGACTATCACTTTCCGTGAATTTTGGATCACGCCATCTACGATCTCGGCTGGCAAATATTGCCTTTTTAGTTCCATGAGACTGATATACATAATGAAGTCACATCACGCTATTTAGCGTTCTTAATGATTTAAACAATATTTGATAATCTTATAGACGTTTAAACGTCTATAAGATTAATTTATAGACGTTTAAACGTCTATAAATCAATAAATATTTTTGTGAAAAAAGCCGGCAATAGTTCAACAGGTTAGAAGACTCTGGCATGTTTTTGAAGAGATGCGGGTTCGAATTCCGTATGTCGGCGAAATTTTTTTCCACAAAAATATTAATATTTACATTTTTTTAATCCTCATCAGTTGGAATTTCCAGTGTTAGAGTTTACTAAAGGCGGTAAATAAAAACTCTAAAACCTCTAGCGGTGGAAAAAAGCTGGAAAATACCAAATTTTTAAATAAACGTTGCAAACGATCTATTTTTGCTAGAAACTTAAATTTTTTTGTCATAGAGTGTAATAGTCAAGTGGTTTACCCGAATAGTAAAGATTTGTCCCGTTGGTAAAATGCAACTTTTCTGCTTTAAGAGAGAAATGAAAAATCAATTTTTTACACATTACAGGTGCTAATAAAATATTAATAGTTCATTTTCTCAATTATACAGTAGTTCGAATTTTCACTATCAGAGGGTACTGAAAGTTTAAAATAGCTAGAAGGACGCATATCGCCTCTGGCGCACATGGGAATCTCGTTTTCAAAGAGAATGATGTTCTTCCTTTGCCTACTTTTTCACTCCTCAAAAGTTTTTATTATGAATGTTCGTGTTGTTTTTCTGCTGAGGTTCCGCCATCCTCATGGACTTTTTACTATGGCATATAAACTGACAGTCTCCTGTCAGACCTCTGTACAAACAGCTGCTTGAGGGGTTATTTATTTATTTTTTAATATATGCTGGGGGAAATGCACATAGTAGTGTTTTATTAGTAATTATAAAACATAAAAAGTATTTGTCTTTTTAATTCCTAAATTTGAAAAGTTGCTTTTCTCTCGCTCCTCTGAAAATAGTGGGCAGATCATTGCTGTCAGTGGAATTTCTACCATAACAGAACTCTAGACGCCGAAATTTCTACCATAAACAGATCACTTGAAACATTCGTTAAAAGTTTTGCAGTTTCGATATTTAGTGTTCTCTAATGATATAAATTAAAACTACCTTTGAAAATGCGAATTACATTTTATTAGTAACCAACTAAAAAAGAGATTTCCAATTATCTCTTAAGACAAAACTGTTCCGTTTCTTACCTACCTTGGGCTTAGGGTCACTCATTGTTGTCAATGGAATTTTCAAGACTGTCACATTGCACGACCAAATTTTAAAATTTCTAGTATAAGTACATCGTTTGCAATATTCGTTTTAAATTTTGGAATTTTTCGATTTTTTTTCACCGTTAGAGGGCGCGATTATAGCTTTTGGGAAATTTGCAAATTGCAATATTTTATCAATACCTGTCTAACCCAAAAAATTTTTTTATATTTCTCTAAAAACATACACTTTTCTGTTAAAACAAAAAAAAAGTTGCATTCACCTCCCCCCGGGGTCAAAAGGGTCAAGTGATTGTTGTCAATGGTAACTTCGAACCTTCACATTTCAACACCAAAATTTCAAACTTCTAATATAAATACATCGTTTGGAATATTCGTTGGATATTCTGGAATTTTGAAATTTTTCCACCGTTAGAGGGAGCAGTTATAACTTTTGAAGATTCGAAAACTGCGAATCGTAATATATCATTACTACCTATCTAACACAAAAGAATTTTTTATCTATCTATATAAACAAAAAACGTTCGATGTCTGCAGACGGACAGACAACAAAGCGAAATTATATCTTTTTTTTTTAAAAAAGTCCAAAAATTTACTTTTCCTTTTTTTTAGCCGTTTTCTAAAGTGCTTCCAATCATGAACACTGAAATCTGTATCAAATATTACCCTACCCTTTTCCGGAATGCTAAGTACCGTGCAATACCATTCAGCTATACACGCTAAACAATCCGAGCGACGACAAAACATGGCGTCCAATTTTGAGATGGCCAACCTCTATCTATATAGGGCCTCTAAAAGATAGACGACTTCAGTGCCACCTTTAGCAACAGGCCGCAATCCTCGTTTTCCAGCGAACTTTCCAAGGTATGAGGATGTGTTGTTTGCTGCCATTCTTACTTTGCAGTTCCGTGTTCGACTATCTATTTGTTTTCTTCATTATCTTTCTTCTTACTTGAACTGCTTCCATCATATTTTGGGATATACATGGACACCGTATTCGTCATTTTGAAGAAGTTTGTCACAATGTTTCACTTAACTGCAAACTAACGTTGACGTTCCAACCTATCACGAAAGGTAATAGGTCGCTTTTAAATATTAATATATTTTTAAATTGTTATACACGAATGTCATCTAACAGAACCCTAGCTTTATTGTTCAGATGTCATCTATGTTAGAAGCCTTTACATCAGAATGTTATATGTATATGCGTTGTGTGTTAAGCTAAGTGAAAGACAAACTTTCTGAACACGTAGTAGATTAATGAAACGTGAAATTGTTCAGATTATTTGGTACCAAAAAAACTTACCGCACAATGGATTCTTCTGCCTTTAATTATTGGATCAAAGCAATAATTACATGTCCACCTCGTCGTCTGTCTTCAGACACCGAATTATTTCGTTTAAAAAAAAACAAATAAATACCCCCTCAAGCAGCTGCTTGCCACAGAGGTCTGACAGGAGTCTGTCAGTTTATATGCCATAGTAGAAGGTCTGAGAGGATGGCAAGCCCTCAGCAGAGAAACGACACATACATCCATGCCTTACCCGGGGCTCGAACCCAGGTCCCTCGTTTAGAGAGATAAATAAAAAAAAACCTTCTTGTGTTGCTTAGCGTTGTCAAACTAGCGGCCCGCGGGCCGTATAAGACCCGCACAAGGATTTTTCTGGCCCGCAAACAAAATCAAGTTTTTACTTGAAATTCTAAATAAATATCTGTAATCCACCTTATAATTTTTCGTCAACTTATATTACTTTACTTGATGTGCAATCTTCAACTTATTCATTCTATTTGCAATTATTATTTCATTATTTCAACTTACTAATTCTATTCTTATTGCCCAACAACTACGGCCAAAATGATCCCATTAAATTTATGAAATATTTGATAAGGTTTATAAAATTTATATTGGTTTATTATTATTTATTATTTTTCGTATAAATAAAATAATTTTTTGAAGTTTATTATTACTTGTTATTTTTCGTTAGATAAAATAATTTTTGAGGTTTATTATTACTTATTATGTTTCGTATAAATAAAATAGTTTTTGAGGTTTATTATTACTTATTATTTTTCGTATAAATAAAATAATTTTTGAGATTTATTATTACTTATTATTTTTCGTATAAATAAAATAATTTTGAGGTTTATTGTTGCTTGTTATTTTTCGTATAAATAAAATAATTTTTGAGGTTTATTATTACTTATTATGTTTCGTATAAATAAAATAGTTTTTGAGGTTTATTATTACTTATTATATTTCGTATAAATAAAATAATTCTTGATATTTATTATTGCTTTTTATTTGTCGTATAAATAAAATAATTTTGAGGTTTATAGTTACTTATTTTTCGTATAAATAAAATAATTTTTGAGGTTTATTATTACTTATTATTTTTCGTATAAATAAAATAATTTTTGTGGTTTACTGTTACTTATTATTTTTCATATGAATAAAATAACTTTTGAGGTTTATTATTTTTCTTATAAATAAAATAATTTTTGAGGTTTAGTGTTACTTATTATTTTTCGTATGAATAAAATAATATTTGAGGTTTATTATTTTTCGTATTAATAAAATAATTTTTGAGGTTTATTATTACTTATTATTTTTCGTATAAATAAAATATTTTTTGCGGTTTTTGACGTTTATTATTACCTATTATTTTTCGTATAAATAAAATAATCTTTAAGGGTTTTTTTATGTTATTATTACTTTTTATTTATCGTATGAATAAAATAACTTTTTGGGGTTTTTTAGGTTTATTATTACTTCTTATTTTTCGTATAAATAAAATAATTTTTGAGGTTTTTGGGTTTATTATTTCTTATTATTTTTCGTATAAATAAAATAATTTTTTGAGGTGACATGAACTGACATTTCAAATACCTGTCCTATCCTATTCAGTTTTTTGGCCCGTGAAATATTGGCAAAAGAAAAAATGGCCCGCGGTCTTAGAGAAGTTGGACAGCACTTTAGATAATGACGAAATATTATACTTCGCACTCTCTAAATCTCCCAAACGCTGTAAATACGCCCTCTAACGGTGCAAAAAATGAAAATTAAAAAATTTTCAACAATTAATACAAACGATGTATTTATGCTATAACTTTGAAATTTTGGTTTTGGAATGTGAATGTCACGAAGTTTATATTGGCAACAATTAGTTGGCCCCTAGATCAGGGATGAATGGCAAAATATTTTTGAGTGACAAATAATTTTTAAATATAAGGAATAAAGACAAATGCTTTTTACGTTTTACAATTACTAATAAGATAGTACTATTTGCATTTTCCTCACCACCCATTAACTCAAATTAAAACTTTTATAGAGTGTAGAAGTAAATAAACGAAAAACTTCATTTTCCTTAAAAACAAAATTCCCATATGAGCCAGAGACGATATGCCTTCTTCTAGTCTTAACAGCGAAACATTATGTGATGAAAACCAAAGGTAATTTGTTATGATGTCGTTAAACATATAGTATTAGTATTATTACGATACAGACGAAAAACGGATCTTTAGTTTTATTACCCTGTTATGCGTATCGATGGGTTACCGTTTCCGATATAGCCCATTATTATAAAACAACTCCTGAGTCTACATCGTATGAACATTTACGAAACCCAACCGCGAAAGTTTCCGTGACTATCTGAGACATATTCCCAACGACATTATTTGCCTAATAGCCTACTTATGCTAATGAAACGTTACTTTTGGGACTGAATTGTAATCGTGATAACTTCGCGTTTCCTAAAACTGCAAACTTTCAACTCATAATGATTAAAAAGGAAAGATGTTGACAAAATCAAAGCACGATATTTTATTCTTCAGTCCAAGCATTCCATTGTTATCATGGTTACTTCTATTTCCATGGAAATGGTGTTTACCAATTAAGACTATAATAACGGAGAAGTGTGGTAGATGTTTGGCATTTACAAATACAATAAACATGCTACATATAAAATCTTCAAAAGTTAACATATGTAGAATTAATCAGACTGCAATTGAGTGGTCTAATATGCAGTCCAGGATTTTCATTAGGTACGTTAGGCACTAGCCTTGGTGCGCCATCATTTAAATGCTGTAATTTGCTTATTTAAGGAACTACAAAATTATGTCATTTTCAGTACTTAGAAGGACTGATAAAAAAACCATAAGATGGGAGTATTCATGGAGAGCGATTGTCTTTCAACTCATCCTTGATAATCGAAAGGCCGTCCCGTGGCCGAGTGGTTAGCACGTTTGGCTACTGATCTACGGGACCTGGGTTCGAGCCCCGGTTAAGGCATGGATGTTTGTGTTGTTTTTCTGCTGAGGTCCTGCCATCCTCTCAGATCTTCTACTTTGGCGCATAAACTGACAGGCTCCTGTCAGACCTCTGTGGCAAGCAGCTGCTTGAGGGGGTATTTATTTATTTTTTTTATTTTTGATAATCGAAAACGAACTTTAAAAGAATGTGGCTTGTAAGGCTGTACACTATATTGCCAAAAGTATAGGAATTCTTCCGTGTTATGTGGAAAAAAGAATCACATTCAAGGCTCACTAACTCTGAAAATCAGTTTTTTGCAGAAATATGTTGCAGAAGATAAAATGTAAATATTGTTACGACAGATGAATGAACACTAATGAAACCATGATGTGATTATCATTTTGATTCTCGCGTTTATTTCAGCACGAGAATTATGTCACTAACCACTTCGAACGAACTTAACTTAGAAATAAAGAATAAGAGAATTGTAATTAGGAAGAATTTGTGCGAAGGAAAACGTCGTGGTTAGCGCGCTTGGCTACAGATCTAAGACCTGGGTTCGAGCCCGGGTAAGGCATGGATGTATGTGTCGTTTTTCTGCTGAGGTCCTGCCATCCTCTCAGACCTTCTACTCTGGCATATAAACTGACAGGCTCCTGTCAGATCTCTGTGGCAAGCAGCTGCTTGAGGGGGTATTTATTTTTTATTTATAACAAATTTTAGAAATATAGGAATTACAACCAATCAGTTGGTATATTGGTTTTTGTTAAAAATAAATTCAACTTTATATTAAATGAAAATAATCACTTGGTGACTACTGAATCGTTTTGTTTCACGTGGACTGATTATGATATTTGTCTATACGCAGTATATAGATCTTATTTTTACACACCAAAATAGTTTACAGAGGAATTAAATGACTATTTAAATTTAATTAAAAATAGTACTGTTATACTTACTGCTGAACTTGATATTGACCTTTTACTTGATAATGATTATGTCAACAGTTATTTGGAAATGCTTTCTTCATAGGACTTTCAACCCCGTTTAGATGCAATTAGAAGACAGACTCAAACTAGTGTTTCATGTTTGGGCCATGTATTTGTAAGATACACATATAATATTGAAGTACGAACAGTTGTTATGCGTGCTGATATTGCTGATCAATACCCTGTAGAAATAAGAATTGACATATGTGAACAAAAGAGGAACGAAGATCAGTCAATATTTCCAAATGTAGTGTATAAGATAAATTTCGTAGCATTAAGGGAAAAACTAATAAACTGTAGATGGGAAGAACTTATAAAACCGAATGATGTCAATTTGTGTTAAAAAAATAAATAAATACCCCCTCAAGCATCTGCTTGCCACAGAGGTCTGACAGGAGCCTGTCCGTTTGTATGCCAGAGTAGAAGGTCTGAGAGGATGGCAGGACCTCAGCAGAAAAACAACACGAACATCCATGCCTTACCCGGGGCTCGAACCCAGGTCCCGTAGATCAGTAGCCAAGCGCGCTAACCACTCGGCCACGGGACGGCTTTCAAAATAAATACCCCCTCAAGCAGCTGCTTGCCACAGAGGTCTGACAGGAGCCTGTCAGTTTATATGCCAAAGTAGAAGGTCTGTGAGGATGGCAGGACCTCAGCAGAAAACAACACACACAACCATGCCTTACCCGGAGCTCGAACCCAGATCCCTCAGATCAGCAGAAATGTTTATTGATTAATTCTCTGAATTGGCAGAAAATGTTACTATTAAAAATTTTAAGAAGTAAAATCCATGGATAACAGATGATATCAAAAAAAATAAATTATACTGTATAAAAAGCATAAGAAATATCCTCACAATATTATACACGAAGATAATTGCAAAATAGTTAGAAATAGACTTAATGCTTTATTGAAATCTGCTAAAAATAATTATCACAAGACACAATTCCTTAAATGCAACAGCAACAGTAGAAAGCAATCGAAATTTATCAATAATTCAAAAGATAATAAAATGGAATCTAAACCTATCTTACCAAATTTTCCTAATCCTGATCCGATAGAAAGTAATAACTTTGCGAAAATTGCTATTTATTTTAATTCGTATTTCGTTCATATTCCAGACAATGACAGTGGAAAATAAGTTAACTATAATTTAAATACCATAAGTAACTATATTACCAAGAATAGCAATTCTATTTTTTTAACTGCAACTGCTAAAGATGAGATTCAAGATATTACTAATCATTTTAAGGAAAATGAGTCCAGGAGATGATGGCTTCACTCCAATTAAAAAAAAAAATTTTAATTCCGAGTGGTTAGCGCGCTTGGCTACTGATCTAGGGGACCTGGGTTCGAGCCCGGGTAAGGCATGGCTGTTTGTGTCGTTTTTCTGCTGAGGTCCTGCCATCCTCTCAGACATTCTACTATGGCATATAAACTGACAGGCTCCTGTCAGACCTCTGTGGCAAGCAGCTGCTTGAGGGGGTATTTATTTATTTATTATTTTAACAAATTAAAAGGATAGATATTGAGCGTGAGTTCAAAAATAACAACTAGTAACAATAAATCTAAAATAATGTGATTTAATACAAAAGTATGGATAAAAACAAGTACATAAACTAAAGATACCAATGTTTATCTTATGTGAGAACAAATTTTCAATCTAATGAGAATGATATATGTGAATACTTGAAATGTCTCGAAAACAACCTAAATATTCCTAAATAACTAAATAGTTTTACATCAAATGATTTCTTCCTAAGGTTTTAGACTTCAAGTACTCTAAAACCGCAGTTAAGTATATTTGCTTAATCTCCCACGAACACACCAAATAAAATCATTTCTTCTCTAAACTTTAGTGCACAGACAAAGACAAACTACTTGTTCCTTCACACTATATTTATCCTTAATTCCAATAAATCATTCTTTCTTTTTCTTGAAGTCAAATTCATTCGGTCTCGTTGGTAACGCAACTCTCATGCTGAAACACACGAATTTATGAAAAACACGTCAATGACGCGTTTTTCATAACATGAATTTACATTAACTATATTGTTAATTACATTAATATATATATGTTAATTACATTAACATGAATTTATGAAAAACACGTCAATGACGCGTTTTTCATAAATTCATTGTAGCACGTACATCTGTCGTAGCACTGCCCCTCCTTTGGTCTTGTTCGTCCCGAACAGTTCTGGATTTCGAAGCTTCTTCAGTTCTTCGATGAAACGGGGCCAAACGATCCACGTGAAGCACCTTGCATTTTGTAGTTGGACGTCGACGAAAGCGATACATCACGTCGTTAATCCTGTTAACTACTGTATACGCACCTTCCCAAGGTTTCTGAAGTTTTGGAGAAAGTCTCTTCTTTCTATGTGGATTGTACAGCCAGACAAGATCTCCTTGATTGAAAACAGTTCCGTTTGTTTTACTGTAGTATCTCGCTTGTTAAAGTTAGTTTTCTCGCTTGCTAAGTTGATGTTATGTCTGACGGAGTGATGGATTTCTTCTAATCGCTGTTGTAATTCTTGTACGTATTGTGGAGTGGACACAGGTGTTGCTTCGGGGCGACCATATAAAAGGTCATACAGGGAAGACGTAATTCACTTTCCGAAAAGCATCGTGGAAACTGACTGGAAGGTGTCTGTCCAGTTGTTTCGTGCACTGCTGTTCTGTATGGCAACAAAAAAATTGGTATATGGCTATCTCAGTCACGTTGATGTTCGTCGACAAACAATGCTAGATGTTGTGCAATTGTCCTATTAAATCTCTCAACCATACCATCCGACTGAGGGTGTAGGGGAGTTGTTCTGGTTTTCTGAATACCTAATAGTTGACAGATACCTTTAAACACATTTGATTGAAAATTCCGTCCTTGGTCAGAGTGGAGTTGCAAACGTACACCATACTTACTAATCAAGTTATTTACTATCATCTCTGCCACTGTTGTTGCCTCCTGATCTTGGATGAGATACACCTCAGGCCACTTCGTGAAGTAATCCATTACCACTAATAAATTGCGATTTCCATTCAGTCCTAGGAAACGGACCCATTACATTAATGGCTATTCTTTCAAAAGGGGCACCAACGTTATACGTCTGCAGCTTACCCCGACTCCTAGTCCAAGGGCCTTTCTTTGCTGCACAGGCCTCACATTGCCTACACCATCTTTCAACGTCTGCCCTAGTTTTCAACCAATGAAATCGTCCTCTGGCTTTGGCTAATGTCTTATTAACACCGAAGTGTCCTCCAATGGCACTATCATGTACATCTTTCATCACTAGTTCCATTCGAGAGCGAGGAAGGATTATCTGCCAACTGATCAGCCGTCCAGTGGGATTCTCCCATCTTCTGTATAACACACCGTCTTTCACTTCTAAGGAGTCCCACTGTGCCTAGTAACTTTTGGTCATTGTACTATATCTCGATATTTGCTCCCAATTATGTCTTACATCATATTTTTCAATCAAATCCATTATTGGCCTTATACCTTCATCGTCTAGTTGGGACTTTCTAATTTCTATTGGCCTTATATCTTCATCGTCTAGTTGGGGCTTTCTAATTTCTATTGGCCTCCAAATATTAGGAGTATCACTGTTCGCTTGTATCGATGTTATTTGTCTTATGGGCAATACCACCTTATTACCATATTTCAATTCTACATTATAGCAATGCTTACAATTATAGCAATTCCTATTCATTTTACCACTTCGATGTTCGATGGAGAAATTGTATTCTTGCAACCGCTGTATCCACCTAGCAATTTGTCCTTCAGGGTTTCTAAAGTTTAATAGCCACCTGAGTGCAGCATGATCAATACGAATAAGAAATTTCTGGCCATAGAGATAATGGTGAAAATGTTCTTTTTCTTTACTATTGCTAACAGTTCTTTTCGTGTTACACAATAATTGCGCTCTCTTTTGGATAATATTTTGCTAAAATATGCAATAACTCTTTCTTGTCCGTCTTGCTGCTGTGAAAGTACGGCACCAACTCTTGTGTTACTTGCGTCAGTATCTAACATGAATTGTTTTCCATCTTGTGGACATGCTAACACTGGTGCCATGGAAAGAACTTGTTTTAACTACTGATGCCACTTCACATTCGGTGGTCCACATCAACTGCTGACCCTTCTCTTAGCCGATGTAATGGCCTGCGAAGTTGGAGGAACCCTTGGCATATCTTCGATGATGTGTGCAAAGTAGAATAAAGCTACGAAGTTGACGAACATCTTGTGGTGGAGGCCAGTCTCTTATAGCTTCTATCTTACTAGAATCAGTCTCAATCCTTGATGTAGTGATGACATGACCAAAGTAATGAACTTCTTGCTGGAACAATTTACACTTTGTCGGTCCCAATTTTAGCTTGGCTGTCCTAAGTTTTTGAAACACTTGACGAAGATTTCTCAAATGTTTCTCAAAAGTCTTTTCAAGAACGATGATGAAGTCCAAGTAAACCAGGCAGACCTCCCAAGACAAACCTTTGAACACCGATTCCAATAGTCGTTCAAACATTGCAGGTGCGTTGCAAAGTCCGAATGGCATCACTTTAAACTGCCAAAGTCCATTTCTTGTAGTGAAAACTGTTTTCTCACTGTGTTCATTATGTATAACAACTTCCCGATAGCCGCTCTTCAAGTCTAATGTCAAGAACCATTCTGACCCAGAGAGAGTGTCCAGTGTGTCATCAATCCTGGGTAAAGGAAAGCAGTCTTTCTTTGTTATATCATTTAATCTGCGGTAATCCACACAAAATCTGGTAGATCCATCTTTTTTCGTGATAAGAAATACTGGTGATGTCCAGGGACCCGATGACGGTTCTATAATGTCTTGAGCTTCCATTCCCTTATGGGTTGTTTTGTTTCCACCAGTTTTGCTAATGGAAACCTTCTTGCTGGTAAATTAATTGGAGGAGAATCACCAGTGCTGATCTTATGTTCTATCAGGTTAGTACGACCATAATCATTTGATGTAGCAGAAAAAATGTCGGAAAACTCTTTCAGTAAGTTCTGGTCTTGGTAGCTTGGTCTTCAGTTAACATTCTTCTTGTTTCTCTCCATAAGTCATTAAGATGAGATGGGATGTCTGTATGGTGTTGGTTTGAGTCAGTAACTTCTATTGTGTTTATACTGGTTACCCATGTAACAGGTTCACATATTAGTAATTCTTCACCCTTTTTCAATGATATATTAGATTTGATACAGTTCATCACTCTGATAGGAATCTGTTCTTTATACACTTTGACTAAAGTTCTTGTAACCAGATACCATCAGGCAAAGCTCCTTTACCAGGGACATCAGTGACCGCCAATCGGAAGGCCGACTAATACTTGTCACACTTGATAAAGAATCAGATTTTCGGCTAACCAGATGGAATTCTTGTGTCTTATAGATGAGTAGGCTGTCACTGGTTCTAATGTTGAATTCACGTTTCTTTAGGAAATCAAGGCCTAATATGCATTTATCGTAGATGTCAGCGATGTAAACAGGATGGAGTACCAGACAGCAACCAACTCTAATGCTGAGTTCTATCTTCCCACGGACTTTAGCACGATCTCCAATGGCTGTTTGAAGGGTTATATTAGACTGTCTAGCATTCCAGTTTGGGTGAGGTATTATCTTCTTTATTACGTCTGTTCTGAGTAAAGTATTCTCTGAGCCTTCGGGGTCCATGTGACCTGGCCATTTAGCCCATGGTGTGCAAAAAAGTGCCGCTCAGAGGTAAAACAACCCAAAACAACTCTGAGTAAAGTTACATTTGTATCAGTGTCTACTATCATACGGCAAGGTATTCCATTCATGATTCCATCAGCTACTAATCCGTTATCTTCACCATGTAGTGCTGAAACGTGGGCTACTTCCTCTGGGACCAACCAATCAACAGCCAGTCTTTGCCCTTCACGTTGCTTTTGCTGGTTCTGTTGTCTTTTAGACGTGCTTGAACTTTGTACCCACCACTTTTTACAATTGGCTCGAATGTGTGCAGTCTTGCCACAATTTGAACCCTGTATGTTTGTACAAGTCCTTGGAAAGGGACCTTTTATCTCTTTCAAAACGGATAGTATGACTTTGGTTAGTTCCTGCATTTCACTATTCTTTTCTGCAGTTTCTTCTGCATTCACAAATCTCACTGTGTGTGTTTGCTCGGGAGGAAAGCCTGAAGCATTCGTTCTTCATAGTATGTACCACAGAAGCACTGGTGGGGGATCGCTATTCTGGGCTATACTACTGGCGTAGTACTGTGTATTGGAGAGATTGTACTTTAAAGAACACACTGGATGGCCTTGATGGATGGCTACCATCTGTCTCCATTAGTCCAGTGGGTCCCCTTCTCCAAACCTTATCTGAGCCCTCAGAGTCCTTGTGATCTGACCATTTAGCCCATTGTGTTCAGGAGAGCTGTACCCTGTGCATGTTAAAGAACATGCTTGATGGTCATGACAGGAGGCTACCATCTGTCTCAACAGCTCTCCTGTGGGTCCCCTTCCCAAAATCTTCTCTGAGCCCTAGGGATCTTTTTAATATGGCCGTTTAGCCCATTGTGTGCAGGAGAGCCATAGCCGATGCACGTTAAAAAGCACGCTGGATGGCCTTGACGGCAGGTTACCAACTGACACCCAAAAGCTCTTCCAGTGGGTCTCCTACCCCAATCTTCTCTGATCCCTCGGGGTCCTTGTGACCTGGCCATTTAGCCCATTGAATGAAAGAAAAATTAGGAACAGGCAAACATAAAAATATTCTGCTTAAAAATGACAATAATTTTAATCGCAACAAAGAAATTTAATGAAACACTAAAAAAAAAAATACGAAATGAAACACTAAAAAAAAATACGAAATGAATTACAAATGAAATAAATAAAATATAATACAAAATGATTACAGTTAATCACAAATCCTCAAATTCACATATATTTTGTTCTTACTCATGCCAAATAGGCATATCTTTATGATGAAGATGGTTAGGGGTAAAATATTACCCGGTACATCGAATATGATTATACGATCTACGATAAAGAGACTGTTCTTGCTGTATTATGCAATCCTGTAAAGCTCTCTGCATATGCGAGAACTAAAATAATAATTTTAAATATCAATCAATAGAGTGATTCATCCTACTATACGATTTACAATAGAGAAAAATATGAGTGAACCCAAACACCACCATTCTTATAAATAATTCTCTCAAGAGTAATATATTTGCTGCATATGACAAATATTTCTTTACAAAGAAAATTAATATATCCATCAAGTAGGTGTTTGCTGCAGATATCTTACAGCAGCCTGTCAGTTTAAAATCAATTCAGACAATATCCATGCTTTAGCCGGGGCTCGAAAAGAGGGCCATTTGATCAGTAGTCAATCGCCAAACTATTTCCACGATTCCAAACTATTCCACATTATATTCTCACACATGCTACGAGATGTGAGTGAACTATTATGATAGGTGAACTATTATGATACGAGATTGAACTATTATGATAGGTGTTGCAAAAAAAATTGGGGAAGGGGCAATCCATTGGAGAGCTGCAGGATAAGTATTGACTAATTTTATGCTAGAACCGTTCCAGGCACTTCAATGTCCTCCTTTCTAACTGCGAGAAGGTTTCCAGGAGAAAAATCCTAACTCTGCCACAGTTGGGTTGTTTTACCTCTGACAGTCATTTCTTTTGCACACAATGGGCTAAATGGCCAGGTCACAAGGACCCTAAGGGTTCAGAGAGCGTTAGGAGAAGGGGACCCATTGGACAGCTGTTAGGGGACAGATGGTAGCATTTGTCAAGAATGTTCCCATCCGGACTTTCATGTTGCGTTTCCACTGTATGCTGTGTTGGGCAAAAGTCATGTGTGACCCTAATGGCCTGCGGAACTCGGGTTGCGCATCTTAGTATGCCGTTACGTGAGGTCTGCTGCGTGCTTACTGCGGGTAGGGGGGAGTGAATCCCATCAGAAAAAAAAGGAACTTCTCTCCAGACCATCGAAAATGTCGGAAGTGGTTTCCTGTGCTCTGGGAGTCAGCATCGTTGAAGGACTTTTTAATAAAGTCGGGACAGCATTCTTCGAATGTGTGACTGGGTATTCTCCGTGGGCCAGTGGATTAAGGCTGCACCCAATTGTTATTGTATTCGTTTATATAGAGTGCTCTTTATTAAACTAATATTTAGTCAAGAGATACTGAGTTAATTGTGTTATTATTAAGTACAGGACAACTGCTGTGTGATAAAGGTTAACTAAAGACATTTAAGCCAACAGATCTCTCGCATAAATAAGAGAGATCTTGACATTCTGGTGTCGTCAGAAGTGAGGTAGATCGATCCTGCAAGAAGCATCAGCCTTGAAGGGGAAAGTGTAAGAAATTAGGGGCCAAAGTTAAGGAATTTTCGGTGACCCAAGGATCTGGATATTGTGCATTGGTGGAGTTCTTCATCTGCGTCAGTGGAGAGTAAAGGGGAAAATCTCTGTGTCAGACTTCAGGAGCAGCTGTGGCCGGATGTCAAGACAGTGTGATTGCTCCAGCAGAGATGATAGGACTACAGTGTGGATCCAGTTACAACCGATTGTATTGGCAAGCTGTAGGCTAATAATCTTTTTTCTGATTTGTACAATCTATTAGCTCATTATGAAGGGTTCACGTGTGTGCACAATACTTATCCAGCAAAAGAGTCAACAGAAGACAGGTAGTTGGTGTTATGAATGAAATAAGTGAAAGGGAGCACTGTTTAACAGGGGGCAGGGGTTGCTCAGTCGGTAGCGTGCCAGGCTCGGAATCTGTAGTTCCCAGGTTCGAGTCCCAGCTGGGTCAGCGTTGAGATTTATCTCCGCAAAATTCCCCGCCCTGCCCACGGTCAGTAGGGAACACCGATGGGTTTGGAAAGGCCACTATTCGTCGGATGAGATGTTAAGCCATGGCCCCGTGTGTGGGAAAGCCATATCCTGTGCACGTTAAAGAACATGCTGGATGGCCTTGACGGGAGGCTACCATCTGTCTCCCAACAGCTGTTCCAGTGGGTCCCCTCCCCCAACCTTCACTGAGCCTTCGGGGTTCATGTGACCAGGCCATTTAGTCCATGGTGTGCAAAAAAGTGCCGCTCAGAGGTAAAACAACCCAACCCAACTGTTTAACAGACCCTGCAGTTGGCACTGGAGTGTGCGAAGCTGCGGTTGAAAGGGCGAAGCAGCCCTGGGAGGAGATACAGCAGGAACATGCGTCGCGTGTGAGCAAATTGCGACGATAGCGCGACGATTTAGAGAGTAAGCGAAAGCAGTGCGCATGGAAGATTGGCGAGGCACAGAGAAGTGAAAAGCAGTCCAGCGGAATTCAAAGAGCTCTTGTTTTGAAGATGACTCAGCAGAAACACGAATGAGAATCGTAACTATGCTGAGTGGAAGAGGGTAATGAAATATTTTTAGAGTTAGAATTAATAGAGACTAGAGTGCGAAAGATGGAGATTCACACTAAAGAAGAAGAGAGGGTCAAGAAACAAAATCGTGATCAGCAGGTACAGAAACACAAGGAGATGATTGGTGAATTAGATGGCAAAATTAGAACGATAGATTTAGAGATAGAAAGACGGAGTACAGTGGTAACATGTGACAGACCCAGTAAATGGAGAATGCATGTTACTTGATGCAATTGGAGGTTGAACGTAGGAGAAAAGAAAAAGAAGTTAGGATAAGAGAACAAGAGAGAGAAGATAGAATAAGGGAACAGTAAAAGGAAGATGAAATAAGAGAAAGAGAATATAAAATAAAGGAGCAAATAAGGGAAGAAAAAAGGCAAGATAGGATTAGGAAGGAGGAATTAGAACGAGCTCGTGAATTGGAGTTGGTTAGATTGCAACTAAGACGATGCAGCTTAGACTCTGTCGACAATTCTGAGAATCAAAGTAGGAGTTCAATTCTGACGGAGATGATGCGCAAAGTACAAGTTTGATGGGCGTCAATACAGAAAATAGCGTTAAAGCATATAATAAAATGCAAAAGTGCAAAGGAAATTCTGATAATTCTGCTGTAAATGGAATTAGCAGAAAAGTGGAGTTTTTAATTAGTGCTGCTAAGAGTAGAGAATTCGACAGTAATCGGGCGTCCTCGAGTGAAGTGTCTTTTAAAAGTGAATGTCACTGATGAAGACAGCTCACGGAACTTTGCTGCATTGAGGGATCCGAAGTTAGCCACCAAAGCCAAGCACAGCTTGACTTCCGGTTCGCCCTTGAGGAGGTCAAAGGAGCAGAATGATGCAACGGAAGGCTGGAGTAGAGTCGTGATTACGGTAGAGTACGGCACTTCTGCTGCGAGCAGCGACATTACGTTATTATAATAAATAAGGATGCTCCCATCCGGGCTTTCATGTTGTCTCTCTACTGTATGCTGTGTTGGGCGAGAGCCATTTGTGACCCAGATGGCCTGCGGAACTCGGCCGACGCATCTTAGTATGCCGTGATATGAGGTCTGCTGAGCACTTACAGTGGGTAGAAGGGAGTGGTGCCCATTGGTAAAGAAATGAACTTCTCTCCTGACCGTCGAAAGAGTCGGAAGTGGATTGTTGTGCTCTGGGAGCCATCATCGTTGAAGGACTTTTTGAAAAAGTCGTGTCAACACTCTGGGAATGTGTGATTGGATATTGTAGGTGGGGCAGTGGGCCAATTGTTATTGTATTCGTTTATGTAAAGTACTGTTTATTAAACTAATAGTTAGTCAAGAGATACTGAGTTAATGAAAATATTATTAGTAAGATAGCTACTGTGTGATAAAGGTGATGATTCTGTGATGGATAGGTGGACAGCATTTCAGAGATGTTCTAAATAATGTGATTATTTCTACTCCCATTGTTTGTAATGATGATTGATGCATTACTGGTTTTTATGATGGCCCTATATCACATTCCGAAGTTGCATTGGCTATCTGTAAATTAAAACTGCATAAATTCCCAGGGGTGGACGAAATCACCACTGAAATGCTTGGAGCTGGGAACATTTGTGTTGTCACATGGCTGACTGAAATTTTGAATTTTTTTTATGATAAAGGTGTTCCTAAGGATTTTATTAGAGCTATCATTGTCCCAATTTTTAAAAAAGGTGATCGCAGTTCTTGTGATAATTATAGGGGAATTAGTTTACTTTCTGTTCCAGGTAAAGTTCTTTGCATGATTATACTTAATAGAATTAAGAATTTGGTTGATGGACAACTGCGTGATGAACAATGTGAATTCAGAAGTGGTAGGGGATGTATTAATCAAATATTTTCACATAGGTAGATTCTTGAGAAATGTTTAGAGTTTCAGAACCTGTGGTTACTACGTTTATAGATTTCAAACAGGCTTTGGTTTGTGGTTGATTGTTACGTCATATGGAATACCTGATAAGTTAGTTAGTGTAATTAGAGCTCTCTATAATAACACTGAGTCGTGTGTGAGAGTTGGTAAGTCTTGCAGCAATTGGTTTAGCTTTGCTAGTGGAGTTAGGACAAGGGTGCGTTTTGTCTCCTTTTCTCTTTAGTTTGGTTATGGATTATGTAATGTGAAATTCTTTGCAAGGGAAAGGTTTTGGCCTTAAATGGTCTAGAGATTTCAAAATTTCTGATTTAGATTATGCAGATGATTTGGCCCTGTTGGCTACTGATGTTGATTAGATGAATTCTTTCATTAGTGTTGTTGATGAGACTGGTAATAGAGTAGGTTTGGTGATAAACAGAGAAAAAACTAAAGTGCTTCAGTTGCGTTGAATGGCTGTACTATTGAGCAAGTGTCTCAGTTTAATTATCTTGGGAGCTATGTGACAGATACTGGTGAAGTGTGGCATGAGATAAATAGAAGAATAGGGATTGCCGCTGGGACTTTTAAGTATGAAAAAATAGGTATATATACCTAAAGACTAAAATTAGACTGCATAATAGTTTGGTTCTCTCTAGGGTTAGTTATGGTAGCAAAACATGGACCCTTTGTAAGCAGGATAACAAGAAACTTGATGCCTTTGGTTCTAAATGCTTATACAGTCTCTTGGGAATTAGATGGTTCGACTTTGCATGTAATGATGCTATTAGTAGGAGTCATCAACCTCCTTTGAGCAACATATTGTGCAGAGAGAGACTGCGTTGGTTTGGCCATGTTGCCCGTATGCATAGCTGCAGATTGGCAAAGAGGATTATAAACAGTGTACCTAAGGGTATCAGAAAAAGGGGGAGACCTAGGATGCGACGGGCAGACAATGTCAAAAAGGACCTCGCTAGAATTGACATAGAGTGGCCAAATGCAGCAGCTATAGCTCAAAAGAGACACGTTTGGAGGGAAAAATTACACAGTTTGGTTGGACCTCCATAGCACATGGCTACATGAGGATTTTGTATGCACGTATGTAACCATGGCTGATCGTTAGCACCCTACAAGTCTTGTCATCTCAGAAATGCTCTGATCCAGTCATCTGGCCATTACAATTTGGCTTTTATCACTTAAGTCTGCTGCCTTTCCCATCTTGAGAACAAGAATAACACTGATTAACAAAGCTCAGTATCAAGTGTTATTTATACCATTTAATGACCTTCAAACGCGCCGTCGTTTATTTGCAGTTGTTTCGATTTGCATAAAGACCCTGTGGTCATAATGTTTTGGCTGTTCGGTATACAGTATGCTGCACTGGTTTACTGCTCAACAGCAAGTAGCCCTGGAATAACTATCAGTTCTCTTTGTCCAATTATCTTTTCCATCGTCTAAGGAGAGTTGCAATTATCAAGAAAACGAAACACTAAAAAAATATTAATGATTCAAACAATATTTGGTAATCTCATAGTTACCTGTAGACGTCTAAACGTCTATAAATCAATAAATATTTTTTGTGAAAAAGCCGGCGTTAGTTCAACAGGTTAGAATACTCTAGCATGTTGCTGGAGAGATGCGGGTTCGAATCCTGTATGTCGGCGAAATTTTTTCACACAAAATATTAATATTTACATTTTTTCGAATCCCCATCAGTTGGACTTTCCAGTTGTTAGAGAGTTCTAAGGACGATTAATAAAAACGCGAAAAGCGACCTCTTGCGGCGGAAAAAAGCAGGAGAATACCAAATCTTTAAATAAATATTGCAAACGATCTATTTTTGCTAGAAACTTAAATTTTTGGTCATAGAGTGTAATGATCAAATGGTTTATCCTAATAGTAATTATTTGTCCCGTTGGTAAAATGCAACTTTTGAGCTTTAAGAGATAAATGAAAACTTTTTTTTGCACATTACAGGTACTAATAAAATATTAATACTTTATTTTTTCAATTATACAGTAGTTCGAATTTTCACTGTCAGAGGGTAATAAAAGTGTGAAATAACTAGAAAAACGCATATCACCTCTGGCATATCACGCATATCACCTCTGGCATTTTCAAAGAGAATGAAATTCTTCCTTTGCCTAATTTTTCACTCCTTAAAAGTTTTAATAATGGACGTTCGTATTGTTTTTCTGCTGAGGTACCACCATCCTAATGGACCTAATATAGCGTATAAATTGACAGGCTGCTGTCAAATCTCTGTACAAGCAGCTGCTTGAGGGGTTATTTATTTATTTTTTAATCTGTGATGAGGGAAATGCACATAGTAGTATTTTATTTGTAATTATAAAACATAACAAGTATTTGTCTTTCAGTTCTTAAATTTAAAAAGTTGCTTTTCTCTCTCTCCTCTGAAAATAGTGGGCAGATCATTGCAGTCAGTGAAATTTCTACCATAACAGAACTCTGAGAGATATTAAATTTTTAAAATTACCTTTGAAAATGCGAATTACCTTTCATTAGTAACCAACTAAAAAAGAGATTTCCAATTATCTCTTAAAACCGTTCCGTTTCTTACCTACCTTAGGCTTAGAATCAACTCATTGTTATCAATGGAATTTTCAAGATTGCCACATTCCACGAACAAAATTGCAAATTTCTAATATAACTACATCGTTCGCAATATTCGTTTTAAATTTTTGGTATTTTTCGATTTTTTTTCCACCGTTAGAGGACGCAATTATAGCTTTCCGGAAATTCGCTAAATGCAAATTGTAATATTTAATCAATGCCTGTCCAACCCAAAAAGAAATTTCAATTTATCTCTAAAAACACACATTTTTCTGTTAAAATAAAAAAAAAGTTGCATTCACCTCCCTCTCTGGGTCTAAAGGGTCAAGTAATTGTTGCCAGTGGTAACTGCGTAACCTTCAGATTTCAACACCAAAATTTCAAATTTCTAACTTAACTATATCGTTTGAAATATTCGTTACATATTTTGGAATTTTCAAACATTTCCACCGTTAGAGGGCGCAGTTATCACCTTTGGGATATTCGAAAAGTGCAAATCGTAATATATCATTAATACCTATCTAACACAAAAAGAATTTTTTATTTTTTCTCTATAAACGAAAAAGTTCGGTGTTTGTAGACGGACAGACAACAAAGCGATATTATATCTGTGTTTAAAAAAAAAGCCCTAAACTTTACTTTTCCGTTTTTAGCCGTTTTCTAAAGTGCTTCCAATCATGAACACTGAAATCTGTATCGAATATTACCCTACCCTTTATCCGGAATCCATTAGTATCCGTGCAATACCGTTCGAGTATGCATGCTAAACAATCTGAGAGACGACAAAACATGGCGTCCAATTTTGATCATCATCATCATCATCCTCAAGCAGCCATGGGCTAGGAAGGTCCAACCAGACCACGCAGTTTAATTCTCCAAGCATATCTGTCCTGAGCTACATCTGCTGCATCCGGCCACTGCACACCAATTCTAACAAGGTCCTGTTTGACATTGTCTGCCCACCGCATCCTAGGTCTCCCCCTCCTTCTGAGGCCTCTAGGAACACTGTTCATAACCCTATTCGCCAATCTATAATTATCCATACGGGCAACACGGCCAAACCAGCGGAGTCTCTCTCTGCACAATATCCTGCTTAAAGGAGGTTGCAGACTTCTTTCCCTAACCTCATCATTAGTTACAAAGTTAAACCACCTAATACCCAAGATACTGCGTAAGCATCTAGAATCAAAAGCATCTAGTTTCCTGTTATCATGTTTACACAGCGTCCAAGTTTCACTACCATAACTAACCCTAGAAAGAACCAAACTATTATACAGTCTAATTTTAGTCTTTAGGTGTATACGCCTATTTCTCCACAATCTCCATAGATTCTTAAAAGTCCCGGAAGCAATCCCTATTCGTCTGTTAATCTCATGCCGCACATCACCAGTATCAGTTACATAGCTCCCAAGGCAATTAAACTGTGACATCTGCTCAAGACTGCAACCATTCAGATGAACTGAATCACAACCTGCCTACCCAATTTTCATCACTTTAGTTTTCTCTCTGTTTATAACCAAACCTACTCTACTACCAGTCTCATCAACAGCTCGAATGAAAGAGTTCATCTCATCAACATCATTTGCCAAAAGGGTTAAATCATCAGCATAATCTAAATCAGAAATTTTCGTACGTCCAGCCCATTTAAGGCCAAAATCTTTCCCTTGAGGTGAATTTCGCATAACATAATCAACAACCAAACTAAAGAGAAAAGGAGACAAAATGCACCCTTGTCGAACACCAGACGTAATGCTAAACCAATTGCTACAAGACTTACCAACTCTCACACACGACTCAGTGTTATTATAAAGAGCATTCATTACATTAACTTGTCTGGTATGCCATATGATCTCATAATCAACCACAAATTATGACGATCAACAGAGTCGAAAGCCTTTTTGAAATCAACAAAGCTAGCAACCAAAGGTTTCTGAAACTCTAAACATTTCTCAAGAATCTACCCAAGTGAAAATATCTGATCTACACATCCCCTACCACTTCTGAATCCACATTGCTCATCACGCAATTGCCTGTCAACCAGATTCTTAATTCTATTAAGCACAATCATGGAAAGAACTTTACCTGGAACAGAGAGTAGGCTGATACCCCTATAGTTATCACAAGAACTGCGATCACCTTTTTTGAAAATAGGGATAATAATAGATGTGGTAAAATCCTTAGGAACCATGCCTTTATCATAAAAGTTATTCAAAATTTCAGTCATCCAAGTGGTAACCGAAACATTCCCAGCTCTGAGCATTTCTGTAGTAATTTCATCTACCCCTGGGGATTTATGAAGTTTAAGTTTAGAGATAGCGAAAATAACTTCAGATTGTGTTATAGGGCCAACATTAAAGCTGCCAATGCATCTATCATCATTACAAACAATGGGAGTAGAACTAACCACATTGTTTAGAACATCACTGAAATGCTCAGCCCACCTAGCCATGACAGAATCCTCACCTTCTATAACCTTACCTTGTTTATCCTTCAATCCTTGTATGCCTGTCCGTTTTCTACCACATAAAACATTAACTATCTGGTACAGCTCTCTGCTGTTGCGCTGCCTAACTGCTTCCTCAACTTTGTCAGCCAAACCATCAAGCCAAAGATTCTTATCAGCAGCTAACTGATCCTTTACACGTTTATTAAGCTCTCTGTAATCCTTTCTATTAGGACTAGTAGGGTACTGATTAAGGACATTCCTGCAGTTCCTTCTTTCTGAAATAAGCTCAAGTGCCTTATCACTTAAATAATTCTGCCTCCTCTGCTCCTTTTTTCCTAAAAGAGTACTATTAGTTTCCAAAAAAGCCTGTTTAAAATGGCCCCATTCTTCCTCAACTTCAGTATTAAGCAAACTATGACTGTCATAATGACTAAGTAACCTATCATGGTAAGCTTTAGCTATAAATGGGTCTTTCAGCTTCAGTATTAAAGGGTAATTTTTTCACTTTAGCAGAACACTTTTTAAGTTTAAGTTGCAAGACACTTTTAAAAAGGTAATGGTCAGACATACAAGGGTAATATCTCCTTTCTTGACAGAATTCAAAATATCCTGAAGTTGTCCGTAAAACCTATCCTTCTCATCCTCATCAGCATCCTCAGTGGGGGCATAACAGCAGATAACATTCAAGTCTTTAATGCTTGTCTGAAATTTTGCTGTAAGAAACCTTTCATTAATGCACTCATATCCTAGAAGAGCATCACTAGCATGCCTGCTTAGCAGCAGACCCACGCCTTGGTGATGCTTTCCATCCTCCCTCCCTGTAAAGAGAAATTTAAAGTTATTTTTAAGTATCTCACCTTTACCTGTCCATCTGGTTTCTTGCAAGCCTAAAATATCTAGGCTATAGCGCTGGAATTCCTGCATGAGGACATCAAGAGAATAATCTCTATGTAATGTCCTCACGTTCCACGTTCCTGCAGAGAGAAAATGATTAGTAGGATTTTTAAAGAAATTAGGTTTATTGAGATTGGTAGGGCCAACAATATCAAACAGCCCCCTGATCGCAGGCATGGGGCAAAGACCTGTTCCTCCTCTGCTAAAGGCTGAAGTCACCGATGCTGGTAGGAACATCAGGCACCACCTTTTCAAGTGGACTTTTTCAAGAGCCACATGGCCTGAATGAGACACATTACTCCAGTTTAGGCTTGACGATGCCCAACTAGCTAAGTAAGGTTCAGGTACCTACGATGTCCTCTGATTAGGATTATCCACCAGCTGATATAAGGTATCCCATGCCTCTGTTCACTTAGAGCTGGCAACCCAGAAGCAAACAGAAAACACAGCGGCTGACTCTCCCTCAACAGAGGCCCACCAGTGCAGCAAGTCCAGGATCCATAATCAAGCTCAAATCCATAAACAAGTCTAGTCTAGTAGGTATAAATGGTCAGCACCAGGACCCTGTGAAGTTGACCACTCCTCAGCAGGGTTGAAAAAAAAAGAAAAAAGTGGCCATAGATGACCAGATCAGTAGGCCATACTGAACTGGCAGCCCTCCCCTTGCGTTCCCTTCCAAAAGAGAATATCTCTTTTGAAAGGTACTAACGGCCTGCACCACGAGAAGGCGGGGTCGGACATTAGGTGCTAGACCTGGCCGGTTCTGTGCATCATCACTAGAGATTGGTGCACAGCTCTCCTTCCAGTTTACGCCTAGCTACCATTTACAGGTCCAATTTTGATACATATCTTTAACCTTGGCCAACTTTAACTTATTTCCTAACGATGAAATTTGCCGTATAATCGTAATCAGATGTTGGAAATTTGCTACCTAATATGGCAACTGGAATTGGCGCGTAGTTTGTTGTTGTTGACAGTTAACTCCAATGTAACAGTGATCGAGTAATTTGGCCAGAAAGTAAGTAGAGTAAAATTCTGTAAATTAATGATTAATTAAGGATTCTCATATGTTTATAATTTTCGAAACACTGTGGGGTTGTTAGTGTTCATGTATTCCATTGAAGATTTCTCGTCGCACAAAAGAGAAAGTGTTTTAAAATATCCCAAGCATGCTTTTTTAATTAATGTTTGTCCTCGAGACAGAAACAAACTATACATTTATGTAGGCATCATATCAAGGGGATGTGCAGAAATTATTATCCGCGGAGGGTAGTAATTTTAACACGTAAAATTCCGAACACGAGTACCGCTTTCTGTTAGTTTGGTTTACCAAGGAACTTCCAAATACGTAATATGCTTCAGTTCCTCATTTTTCAGGGACTTAAAAAATGTATGGAGCCTTCCCTGAGAAGGGTGAAGTAAAAACAATTTTTAATATTTATTCCTTATATACCTACTATGGGCATATAAACTAACAGGCACCTGTCAGACCTCTGTGGCAAGCTGCTGTTGAGTGGGTTTTTATTTTATATTTTAAATTTAATCAAAAATAAAAAAGTCAATTACAATATATACATGAATGGCACTTAGAAATAGTTTCAAGTGCCATTCATGCCAGTCAACCTATATGTGATGAACATGATTGGCCTATATGTGTCCAGCAAATATAGCATGATTTTCTGGTTTTTCTTTGTTGGTTTACTGTAGACCAACATATATAGCAAGTGCCAGTAATCTTCTGATGTCCAAATTTTAGGCATTTTCATATGAAATATATGGAAGCACCCTTGTCCCATTAAATAATAAAAATAAATACCCCCTCAAGCAGCTGCTTGCCACAGAGGTCCGACAGGAGCCTGTCAGTCTACATGCCACAGCAGAAGGTCTGAGAGGATGGCAGGACCTCAGCAGAACTATTTGGCAACAATGAATTGACCTCTTAGACCCAGGGGTGGGTGGGAAAACACAATTTTTTGTTTTAGCAGATAATTGTATTTAGAGATAAATGAAAAAATCATTTTTGGATTAGATAGGAATTGATAAAATATTACGATTCACAGTTTCGGAATTTTAAAACACTAAATTTATCTTCTAACAGTGAAAAAAGGTTGAAAATTTCAAACAAATATTGCAATGATGTATTAGTGATAGAAATATGAAATTTTGGTAGTGGAATGTGAATGTCATGAAGTTTCCATTGGAAACAATGAAAATTATAATTAGAAAACTCTACTAATTTGATTGGTACTAAGGAAATATTATGAAATGAAACAGTAGAGCTGTTTTCGGGTTATGTTGTTTTACCTCTGAGCGGCACTTTTTTGCACACCATGGGCTAAATGGCCGGGTCACATGGATCCCGAAGGCTCAGAGAAGGTTGGGGGAGGGGACCCACTGGAACAACTGTTGGGAGATAAATGGTAGCCTCCCGTCAAGGCCATCCAGCGTGTTCTTTAACATGCACAGGGTATGGCTCTCCTGCACACGGGGCCACAGCTTAACATCCCATCCGACGGACGGCGGCCTTTCCAAACCCATCAGTGTCCCCTACTGACCGTGGGCAGGGCGGGGAATTTTGCGGAGATAAATCTCAACGCTGACCCACCTGGGAACTACAGATTATGAGCCTGGCGCGCTACCGACTGAGCCACCCCGCCCCAACTGTTTTCGAGTTCTACTAATAATATATATAGAATTGAAATTTGAAAAATTAGTTACTAATATCACTTTGATTATGTAGTAGGTATTGAGTAGTCGAGTTTATTTCATTGTTTAGTCATAGTTTTTAAGAGATATTCCACTGAAAGCAATAATCGACTCACTTTTTTGAGAGAGGTGTGGGGAAATGCAACTTTTTAGATTTAAGAATTAAAAGACAAAAACTTTTATGTTGTATAATTACTGATGAAATACTATTTGCATTTTTTCCATCATCCACTAACTCAAATTAAAATTTTTATGGAATGAAACAGTAGGTAAAGGAAAAACTTCTTTCTCTTTGTAAACAAGATTCTCATATGCACCAGAGACGATATGTGTCCTTCTAGTTTATTATTCATAGATATAAAGGTAAGTATTAATTTTATACCAGAGTATTTTCCAGGTGGTGATATACATTTCACTGTTACTTGTAGTTAGTATGCTGATGTAAACCCAGGGACAGATTTGCACTTCACCTGCCCCTATGCACAGGAAACAGTAGTGTGCCTTTATGCACAATTAATGTTTAATTTTTTTATAAAATGTTTTGCTTTTACAACCACAAAGAAAAGAAATATTTAAATTCATGTATAAATTCTAATAAGAAATGCAGTTTTGTTACTAAAACTGTAGAAATTAATGTAATAAATTAACATTTTACAAAGCAATTTGTAATATACTCTATGTAGTAACATTTAAAAATCAAATTATTCATTTTCAGATTTAAATGTTTTATGTAAACAATTTACATTATCAAAAGTATTGAGGCACTTTATGAAAAGCTCTATTTAAAGCTCCTAAGAGCTCCCTATTTTTGAATAAGTACTCTGTAACAATGCAGGAAAGCAAAAATTCATATAAAAAATTTCCAAATCTTAATTTTGAGAATATTTATTTATTATTTAAAGAATTCTGGAAGCTGAAATATTTAACAGTAGTGCTGTCCTGTGCCTGAGTGGTTAGTGCACTTGGCTACTGATCCAAAGGACCTGGGTTCGAGCTCTGGGTTAAGGCATGGATGTATTTGTTGTTTTTCTGCTGAGGTCCTTCCATCCTCTCAGACCTACTATGGCATATAAACTGACAGGCTCTTGTCAGACTTCTGTGGCAAGTAGCTGCTTTATTTATTTGTTGTTAGCCATAAGAATTTACCGTAAAAGTAATAAAACGTGATTTACTGATCTAAGGGACCTGGGTTCGAGCCCCAGTTAAGGCATGGATGTATGTGTCGTTTTTCTGCTGAGGTCCTGCCATCCTCTCAGACCTTCTACTGTGGCATATAAACTGACTGACTGTTAGGAGACAGAAGGAAGCTTCCTGTCAAGGCCATATCATCATCATCCTCAAGCAGCCATGGGCTACGGAGGTCCAACCAGACTGTGCAATTTAGTTCTCCAAGCAAGTCTGTCCTGAGCTACATCTACTGCGTCTGGCCACTGCACACCAATTCTAATAAGGTCATGTTTAACATTGTCTGCCCACTGCATCATAGGTCTCCCCCTCTTTCTGAGGCCTTTAGGCACACTGTTTATAACCCTATTCACCAATCTATAATTATCCATAAGGGCAACATGTCCAAATCAACGGAGTCTTTCTCTGCACAATATGCTGCTTAAAGGAGGTTCCGACTCCTTTGCCTAACCTCATCATTAGTTACAAAGCTGAACAACCTAATGCCCAAGATACTGCGTAAGCATCTAGAATCAAAAATCAAGGCCATCTAGCCTGTTCTTTAATGTGCACAAGGTATAGCTCTTGATGCACAGAGGACACGCTTTACATTCCATCTGATGGATGGCATTTTTGTGGCCCATTGGTGTCTCCTTTCTGACCAAGGGCTGGAGATTAGTGGGGATAAATCTCAATGCTGGCTCAATGAGACTCAAACTTAGGAACTGCAGTTTATGAGTGGTGTGCTACTAACTGTGCCAACCCCTGCCCCTACGAAACTTTTAATATAGTGTTCCATTCACATAACATGGAAGTATCCCAATGTAACAGTCTAGAGCAGTGATTCCCATTAAAATGTTTTTTACCATTTAAAGGTTTTTTCCTAAGAATAGAAAAAGACATCATTTCTTTCTTACTTAAATAAGCAATTTGTAACACTTAAATGCTGGCACCCTATTATTACATTGGCAGGTGTAGACAAAGGCCTAATATGTCAATAAATATTTTGTGGAAAAAATTTCACTTAAATACAGGACCCGCGTCTCTCCAGAAAAATGCCAGAGTATTATTACCGATTGAACTAATGCCAACTCATCTTTTTTCCACTAATTTAAGACTTGGAACTTTTCACCAATGATTTTCGGTGCCATCCATTGGCACCATCTATGATCAACAGGTGGCAACTATTTCTTTTTATATTGTGCTGAGTAAGATGGAAATAATAAAGTCTCTTCACACTATTTAGTGTTATTAATGGTTTAAATATAGGTGACAATCACAACGTTACCTGGGTGACATTTTAATGTCGATATATCAATAAATATTTTGTGAAAAAAATATTGCCAACATAATATTTATATATTGACGTTAAAATGTCACCTATGTTTAAATCATTAATAATGCTAAATAGCGTGAAGAGACTTTATTTCCATCTTACCCAGTGCAATATAAAAAGAAATAGTTGCCATCCATTTATCGTAGATGGCACCGAAAATCATCGGTGAAAAGTTAAAATCTTGAATTAGTGGAAAAAAGATGAGCCAGCATTAGTTCAATCGGTAGGAATACTCTGGCATGTTTCTGGAGAGATGTGGGTTCATGTCCTGTATGTCGGCAAAATTTTTTCCACAAATTGTTTATTGATATTGTCTTCATCATCATCTTCAATGTCAACATCAGTTACTTCATTAACATTCTCTGTAGCTTTGGAATACAAAATATTGGAAACCGCTAAATGAATGCAATGCACAATACATTGTTGGTGAACTGAAGTTATTTCCTTGCCAAATTTAACCATTGCGGCTGCTCCATCAGTCATACATCTGACAACATGAGTATTAAAATCTAACCCAAACTCTTCTAATCTTTTACTAACTATCTCTACAATCCTGGTGTAGTTTAGAGAGTTAGATATTTTGATCATGCCAAGAGAGCAATGCTGATTCTCTCTCTTATGAACGTTTATATTCATGTATCGTACAATTTTGTGAGAAGTGTAGTCATCTAAATTCAATGAGAAATGGATACCTTTACTCATTTATTCCTTGAAAAGGTCAATAAGCTCCTGTTTCTTTTTCTCATATAAACCAAGCAGCAACTTTCTTACACCAGTATGGGATGTTGGGTGAGGTTTGTCATATTTAGTTTTCCGTAAACTCTCTTGAATAAATTTACTATTAGCAATGCAATGACATCTTAATCCATCAGCTCAAGCAAGTCTCGAATTTCTTCTTCAACAGATTTTCTTTGCATATATTCTCCCAAAGTCTTTTGCTTCTTGAATGCAGAAGAATCACTTTCGTTGATGCTAATACCATAAACATTTTTAACGTGCAAAATCGTAGTGGACTTTGACCCTCTACAACACTTTAAATATATCAATAAATATAGATTGATATATATATATATTATATACATAATATATATATATCAATAATAAAGTCTTGTTGCATTTCTTACATTCAGCAGTTTCTTTTGTCTTACGCACAAAATAATCCCATATTTTAGATCTATTCGACATATTCCACAAATTTAGGGGGTTTCGATTATTAAATTAAAAAAGGCCCAAGTTTTAAAATTTGTAATTGATATGGAACATTCCAAAATATGTTCCATTAGTCAACTGACTCTACACGACAGTCTACATGATGAAACAAACTAAAGACTGAACTGTCAGATAAGGCAAAAGTTATACTGAAGAGCAGTTGCCAGTTTATCACAAATCAACTTAATAGGTAGTGTATTCAAAGTTGCTATTTCTTTATTATGATATAATTACTGCATTGTAATTTTCAAAGCCACAGTTATTTATAATTAATATTTAAAGTATAAAACTATTACCATTGCAATCTATTTCATAAAATGATGCTTTTAGACATAGTGATTCGTTCTCTCTCTCTCTCTATATATATATACGGTATGTAAAATTGAAACGGAATAAGATTTCATGTGTGTGTGTTCGTTCATTGTTTGAATGACCTTGAAATGTGTTCACTTACTCATTTTTCTTTCTCCCTCTTTTTCTTTCTATAAAAAGCATTTATAAAAAGATTCAACATTACTGTAGCCAAATAAAAAATCAATCTAAGAAACCGATTTTTTTTCCCTCGATTTTCGATTTTTGGGGAAATTTTAAAAACTGGTTGAAATTCAGTTTTTAAAAACCGGGTTTTTTTTTTTGTTAGAACCCTTGTTTATACAACCACATTTCTCTCACAGATTGGTGTGTGCCTTGAAGCTTCAGGTTAAGGGAGGTCACACTCAAGTTTGGTCACACTCACTTGATCTGTGAGCCATGACTGGCATGGCTGCCTTTTATAAATTCTTCCATTATTTAAATACAAATAGTTCATAATTTATATTGTTATTTAAATTTATCCTTCAATTTTCTTCTAAACTTTTTAGTCATGCAAATAATATATAATACATATACTGATTTTTGTGGATCAACAAATTCAAGACTAAGAAAGTAGTGCCCCAAAAAATTATCTTGCTTTAAAAACGAAATTATATACTTAAGAACGAAAACAGACAAAGAACTCTGACAATATTTTAAAGCATATAAGGTTCATCTTTTTTTTTTAAGTTCAATTAATAATCCATCATTTAAATAAATATCATTAAAATAAATCAATTCAAATAAATATCATTATCAAAAAATAATCATTTAAAAATTAAAATTTTTAGTCATGAAATTACATCCAGTTTAATTAAAAATACCCTAAGTCATACATTTTAAAAATTGAATTTTCGAAGTAATCCATAATCTATGACATTTGAGACAGCCGTGTTTTGAGGATGATTTCTGATGTAAATGTAATCTATTTCCATTTCTGGCAGTTTCGAAATGGTTATTGTTCTTTTTAGTCACAGTATATACTTGAGGAGCAATAAAAAAAAATGCTAGAATCAGCAAGTAAAAAAACATTTTAAAAATCAAAAGTCTACTAAAATGTTTACTGGAAGAGAGGTGTGTAGTTGCTCAATAATGCAACTTCTAGTAGTGATGAAAATAAATATCTAATGTCTAAAGTTTGAAAAGCATTACAACTTTGCTAGATGGGAAAAGTAACTTGAATTTGTGGAAATCAAACCATAAATGACCCATGTATACTACAACAGAGGAAAGGCATAAATTAATGCATCGCTTCATATTTATTAAAGTGACTTGAGCTCTGAGTGCGATTCTACAGAAATGCAAGTGAATTATTTTTGAAAACTGTTCAATGGGTACGAAATATATGAATTCACATTTTGTTTTCAACATTTAATTCAAAATAGTAAAAAAAAATGGCTGATTTCCATTAAAAAAAATTACCACCTTGTGCTACAGAAACATTTCATTTTCAGGTCACTGGAATTGAAGAAAGGTTAATCAAGGCCCCCTCACAAGCAAAGGGTTAATAATCAATTAAACTAGTGTCTAAATTAATACAAAAGAAAAGAAGGAATATTAATAAATACCAATCACCAAATATTTTGTGAAAGTGCCTTGATTGGCAATTGCTACTCTCAATATGATACACAAGAAGTGGTAAGACGTGGCCAAAATCTGTGTCTTGCATACTTTTTTATATTTTTGTTAATAATTACCAAGAATCAATATGTACTTGTACATTAATTAATAACTGATATATAAATTCTGCAAAATGTGAAAATTTATTAGAAAAATTTATTAGTTTTTTTAACTACTCTAAATTCTTCCGAATTTTCATTCTTCCAAATTGTAATTTTTGTTGTGAAAGGTTGGCAGTGCTGCCTCTGTAAATTAGCAGAAATGTATATACAGTGGACCCCCGATATAACGAGCATGTCGGGTGGGAAACAACACCCGCTTTATAAGGTGAACCACGTTATACCGAGCGGCGCGGTGGCGATAATAAATTTCACACTGTAAGCTTTTCTTTACTCATCATGCATACAATAATTAAACACTATTCAAAATACATGCAGGAACTCAATACATACACAATTACTCAATATGCAGTAACAATAAAATGCGATACTCACTAACACCGCACGGACCTGTATAAACATGTTTGAACTTATCGCGAACATCGCATGCGCTATAACCGAGTGCGCGGCATAGCTATAACGAAGGTCCACTGTATATTTTGTTGATGGTGCTTTATTTTCATTGAGAAACAACAGGTCAAAGAGATTGAATGTGCATACCCAGATGAAACTCACCACTATGCCTGACTTTTGAGGGGGGCGGGGTGGCTCAGTCGGTAGCGCGCCAGGCTCGTAATCTGTAGTTCCCAGGTTCGAGTCCCAGCTGGGTCAGCATTGAGATTTATCTCCGCAAAATTCCCTGCTCTGCCCACGGTCAGTAGGGGACACCGATGGGCTTGGAAAGGCCGCCATCCGTCGGATGGGACGTCAAGCCGTGGCCCCGTGTGCGGGAGAGCCATACCCTGTGCACGTTAAAGAACACACTGGATGGCCTTGACTGGAGGCTACCATCTGTCTCCCAACAGCTGTTCCAGTGGGTCCCCTCCCCCAACCTTCTCTGAGCCTACGGGGTCCATGTGACCTGGCCATTTAGCCCATTGTGTGCAAAAAAGTGCCACTCAGAGGTAAAACAACAACAACAACTGACTTTTGAGCTTTATGGTTATAGCTGGAAGTTTTTAATTTTTTTCATTTTTTTTTTGTAAACAGGAATTTAAAAATATTTGACATTTTAATCAAAAGAGAGTTTCAGGAACACCAGATTTGCAATCAGTAATGCAAAGCTCGGTTACCTTATCAAAATTCCTCACTTTGAGTTAAAGTAGACAAACTTTATATTGACCCAATAGTGTTTCTCAACATGACATTATTCAGGAATATTTTAAAGTGTTCAGTCATCACATGACAGAATATTCACCATCAAATATTTTAATTTTATTCTTTAAACTCTTCACACTCTTTTACTCCCCTTCATCAGCACCACAAGGGATTGTACATTTTCCTGTAGTAATTCTATCCACCAGCTTTCCTTGCTGTTTCAAGTTTATGGTTGAAAAGCTAATAAAAATGATAAAGCTCAAATGGAAAAACTTTTAAATGCATTATACTTATAAATATGCATTTGTTATTTATATAAAATTGTTTAAAATTGATGATATAAATAATAAATATTTAGCTGGCATTTTGAATGACTAATAAAAAAATCTTTTCAGGATTATGTCTGATGAAAAGACAGATATATCTGTAGATGGGGAAAATGTTCCTGATGAACCTGATGATATATTATTGGAAGTAATGCAGATAAGAAATAAATACCAACTACAAAATCAGAAGTTAAAAAGGAAAGCTAATGAAACTGTTGAAAAATACAAAAAATATGAAGTAGTAGACAAAGGTAATGTGTAAAGAAAATTTTTGTAATTCTGAAGTTTTGAAAGTATATTTAAATACATATAAAAGAAATTCCACTACTTTAAATAATGAAACAAAGCCACCATAGCTTTCTCAGTACGTCAAGCTTTGCAATTGAAGGTGCAGTAATAAAGCAACTAAGCAGTAATCAAAGTATAAGGGTCATTGAATTGGAAAGTTGACAGCCCCTCTATCTGGGTATTGGAATGAGTGATCTTTGTGCCCTCACACACAGAAACAAGTGTACATAGAAGGAACCCATCAACACAAATTGGCAAATATCAGTTTGGACGTAATAAATGTGTGGATTTCATACAAACCCACATAGAAGCATGCAAAGTTGAACAATATGTGGTATACTGATGTTTTAATGTGATTATCAGGTCAGTTGAGTTTTTGACCATGGTGACACCATCAACTCGTAATAATATTGTAAAACTTCAGACATTTGAAAGTAAATCCCTGGACTTTTAAATAAGATGGCTGTTTTGTTGCTTACTTCTTATGCTCTTATTCTGCCCAAATAAGAATAACAGCATTAAACAGGTATGGTTGAGAATTCTTGGAACATACTCCCTGCAATCCAGGAATCTCCTCTAGTAGATTTTCACATTTCTGGACTATAAAATTCCATAGAAAGAAGTAAGTTGGACGAAGAGGTGCAGTGTGAGAGACTTCCTAATGTCATGTTGGAAGAAATGTTTCAATACATGTGGCGAAACTGAACAGATCAATGATTTTTTGCTTCATTGCCAGCTTATCCACTTTTCATTTGAATCCTTATTTGAATAACCCTTATTATTATAACAGACAAAAAGAAGATGTATAATGCATGCTTTTTCACAAACCAAAAACAAATTTTTATATCATTAGCAGGAAAAATATATCTCTTCTAAAAATTTAATCTTCAGACACCCAAGAAAAAAAACCATTAGTCATTTTCAGCACACTTTTCCCACACATTCTGTGCAAACTGGCTTTTTACACAAATAAGCACATTGCTGATATCTTTTATTATTTTTTCCCTAAACAAAAAAAATCCTTTTAGCCGAAGAGGAGAAAGAAGTATTTTTGAGGTTTTGCTTTAGCACCTGTTCCAATAATTGTGTGTAAAAGTTGTTGATTTTCGTGTGACATTTTATTTGCAACCTCACTAAAGTTTTTTACAGAAGCTAGAAAGCTTTCTTACACAGAGAAGATTAATCAACATTGTATTTGTTTGTATCTCAAGGTTGCATTCTGTGTAATTTACCATAACATTCACATTAGAAGTTCCCATGCATATTTATTCAGAGCAGGGATGGTTCAGTCAGTAGCATGCCAGGCTCATAATCTGTAGTTCCCAGAGGTCCCACCTGGGCCAGTGTTAAATTTTTCTTCAGATAAAAGGGAACACCGATGGGTTTGGAAAGGATGGAACATTAAACCTGGTCTCATGTGGAAAAGCCATACCCTGTGCCCGTTAAAGAACACACTGGAAGGCTTTGTCAGGAGGCTATCATGTGTCTCCTATCAAGGATTGACCTGTATATTACGTCCCCTCCCCCAGATCTCTGAGCCCTTGGGGTCCTTGTGACTTGACCATTTAGCCCATTGTGTGCAAAAAAAGTGTTGCTCAGAGGTAAACAACCCTACCATATTCATAATATTGTATAGAGTTAAAATTCAGTCAGTTATCTGAAAATTAAATTTTAAGATCAAAGGACCCCAGATTATTACTAACTGCAGATGTCTAATGGCACAATTTTGTAACAGTGTAACAGAGGTAAACTACATAGCAAAGGGGCTTGGGATCATTTTCACTCTAAAAGATCTCATGCATATTGATAGAAATGTCAACACCAACTTGTGGTAATGTATTAAGCATATGCACAAAGGAAAATAGGTGGAAAGAAAGAGGATTAGTTGCACACAAATGTTTTCTGTTGACATTATTGAACTGTATAGTCATTGCGGCAGTCACATGGCCGAGTGGTTAGCACGCTTGGCTACTGATCTAAGGGACCTGGGTTCGAGCCCTGGGTAAGGCATGGCTGTTTGTGCCGTTTTTCTGCTGAGGTCCTGCCATCCTCTCAGACCTTCTACTGTGGCATATAAACTGATAGGCTCCTGTCAGACCTCTGTGGCAAGCAGCTGCTTGAGGGGGTATTTATTTTTTTTTATAGTCATTGCCAGTTAAAGATTAAACATTTAAATATAAACGAGAACAAATTTCTGCCCTTGAACTTATTTGTTCTGCTTTTGCAAATCGCATTTATTTAATATGGAACAATAATTACAGAGTTGACTAAATTTAATGGTTTTAAGACACATGATATAAACTATCGCCTCTGTGCTTAGTTAATACACCTATCCCTTGATTTACATGGTACTCGATTTGCACAGTTTTGGTTTTACGTGATAAAAAAAATTCAACCAGTTTCATTTTATACGATTATAGGCTGGTTTTGCACAGTATGTATTGAAATTTTTGTTCTATGTACATAGATCAGTGTTCACAAAGGTTATACCATGAATTTTCAGATATTGCAAATAATAGGAAATTTATAAACCATTTTATTGCTACTTTCTGCCATTGATTCTTCAATTAACTTTTTCTTTTTCATCAAAAACTTCTCCATATTAAATCGTAATGTTAAACCAAAATTAACACAAAACATGCCCGTAAGATGTAACAGCATAGTTACACATCAATACGCATGAGAACTTGTTTAAGTTTTCAATTGTAGAACTATAATAGCTCTACGTTTAAAAACAACTCTGCATAAATGGCTATTATTGAAGGCACACTACACATGCGAGAATCTCCTGTAATATTGTCAACTGAATTTTTAGTATGCCATGAGCAAAAAGTTTTTAAGAATCACTAATGTAGATATAATTCATATTATGAAGTGGCAATGGTATAGCATCAAGGGAGACTATCAGACTGTCATGCCAAAGTAAAAAAATTGAATAGTTTTAGTTGATGATTTACAAGATAATAGTAAATTCTTATATTAATATAATCTTCATCTGTAACAAGTTATGTTTCTATTCTTTCGCTGAAGTGGGGGGGGGGGGGCTCAGTTGGAATCACATCAGGCTTATAATCTGTAGTTCTCAGGTTTAAGTCCCAGCTATACCAGCATTTAGATTTATCTCTGCAAAACTCCCCACCCTGTCCAAGTCAGTAAGCAACATTTGGATTTGTTATTGAGCATTTTTATTGTTAATAATGCCTAGAGAAGAATTCCTAAATTCCCAAATTATTCAGGAAAAAGCTTTTTTGTACAAATATTTGAAGTAAATATCAAAAATATGTAACTTGATTCTTTTGCCCTCATTTCTTTAACTCGGTAGATGAGAAAAGGCTCATTGCCACACTTGGATATCATTATTATTCAACCTAACTATCATAGCAGACTGTTCATAACCCTATTCACTAATCTATAATTATCCATACAGCCAACATGGCCAAACCAACAGTGTCTCTGCACAATATGCTGCTCAAAGGAGGTCCCTAACTCATTTGCCTAACTTCATCTTTATTTACAAAGTTGAACCACCTAATGCCCAAGATACTGCATAAGTATCTAGAATCAAAAGCATCAAGTTTCCTGCTATCTTGTTTACAAAAGATCCAAGTTTTGCTACCATAACTAACCCTGGTAAGAACCAAGCTATTATACAGTCTAATTTTAATCTTTAGGTGTATGTGTCTGTTTTTCCAACTCTCCATAGATTCTTAGAAGTCCTGACAGCAATCCCTATTCATCTGTTAATCTCATGTCGCACATCACCAGTATCTGTTACATAGTTCCCAGATGAACTGAGACACCTTCTCAAAAGTGGAACTGTTCAGATTAACTAAATCACAGCCTGCATGACCAATTTTCATCACTTTAGTTTTCTCTCTGTTTATAACCAAACCTACTCTATTACCAGTCTCATCAACAGCTCGAATGAAAGAGTCCATCTCAACATTATTTGCCAAAAGAGCTAAATCATCAGCATAATCTAAATCATAAATTTTCAGATCTCCAGACCATTTAAACTTAAGAAGAATTTTTAAATTCTTCTTAAGTTTAAGGCTAAAATTCTTTCCCTTACAGTAAATTTCACATGACACAATCAATAACCAAACTAAAGAGAAAAGGAGACAAAATGCACCCTTGTGAAACACCAGAAGTAATGCTAAACCAATTGCTACAAGCCTTACCAACTCTCACACATGACTCAGTGTTATTATAGAGAGCTTTCCTTATGTTAACTAACTTGTCAGGTATACCATATGATCTCACAATCAACCACAAATTATGATGATCAACAGAGTCGAAAGCCTTTTTGAAATCAACAAAGCTAGCAACCAAAGGTTTCTGAAACTCTAAACATTTCTCAAGAATCTGCCTAAGTGAAAATATCTGATCCACACATCCCCTACCACTTCTGAATCCACATTGCTCATCACACAATTGACTGTCAACCAGATTCTTAATTCTATTAAGCACAATCATGCAAAGAACTTTACCTGAAACAGGAAGTAGGCTGATACCCCTATAATTATCACAAGAACTGCAATCACCTTTTAAAAAAATATGAATAATATCTCTAGTAACCATGCCTTTATCAATAGAATCCTTAGGAACCATGCCTTTATCATAAAAAATATTCAGAATTTCAGTCATCCAAGTGGTAACCGAAACATTCCCAGCTCTAAGCATTTCTGTAATAATTTCATCTACCCCTGGGGATTTATGAAGTTTAAGTTTAGAAACAGCGAAAATAACTTCAGATTGTGTTATAGGGCCAACATTAAAACCATCAATGCATCTATCACCATTGCAAACAATGGGAATAGCACTAACTGCATTGTTTAGAATATCATTAAAATGCTCAGCCCACCTAGCCATGACAGAATCCTCACCTTCTATAACCTTACCTTGTTTATCCTTCAATCCCTGTATACCTGTCCGTTTTCTACCACACAAAACATTAACTATCTGGTACAGCTCTCTGCTGTTGTGCTGTCTAACTGCTTCCTCGGCTTTGTCAGCCAAACCATCAAGCCAAAGATTCTTATCAGCAGCTAACTGATCTTTTACATGTTTATTAAGTTCTCTGTAATGCTTTCTATTAGGACTAGTAGTGTATTGATTAAGGACATTCCTGCAGTTCTTTCTTTCCGAAATAAGCTCAAGTGCCTTATCACTCAGATAATTCTGTCTCTTCTGCTCCTTTTTTCCTAAAAGAGTACTGTTAGTGTCCAAAAAAGCCTGTTTAAAATGATCCCATTCTTCCTCAACTTCAGTAGTAAGCATACCATGACTGTCATAATGACTAAGTAACCTATCATGGTAAGTTTTAGCTATAACTGGGTCTTTCAGAATTAAAGGTAAAATTTTTAACCTTAGCGCAACACTTTTTAAGTTTAAGTTGCAAGACACTTTTAACAAGGTAATGGTCAGATCCAATTTCAGCTCCCCTATGTAACCTGGTATTCCTAACAGAACTAACCCATTTGCTGTTAGTCATTTTTGTATTAAAATTTGTAAGTACATGTTTGTTTTAACTTTATAAGCAATAATAAATATGCATAATAACTATAACAATAATGTAATATGATAAATATGTTTAGTAAAGTGTCTCTGAATGAATTAAACTTGTTTCAGTTGATTTCTGTGGAAAAATTCAGTTTGCATAATGAATATTTGCTTAATAATAATATATGTGCAGTCAAATATTTTTAAAAGTCACAAAACTGAAGTGTATGCAAATAAAATGAGAAACACACATGTAATCATTAAACTATATTGTCTGAGGTCTGTTAATCAAAAAAAATTATTTTCAATATTTATTTAGACAGTTTAAGCTCTGTAGCTGAGAAACTGAAGGAAAGAAATGAAAGCTTAGCCAAAGATATTCTTGAAGTAAAGGCAAGTGTTAAAACCTTAAATAAAGAAACTGAAAGATGTGAAAATTTAAAAGCTGAACTATGTTCAAAAGCTGAAGAACCAAGAAATAGACAGTAAGAAAATTTTTATAAATTTCTATAAAGCTTTGTTCATATGCTACAAATGTTTTATTTTGTGATAAACAGTATGTTCAGAAGAACAAGAAATATTATTTAAAAAAAAAAACCTCAAACACCTGCTTGCTACGGAGATCTGACAGGAGGCTGTCAGTTTATACACAATAGTAGAAGGTATGTCAGGATGGCAGACCTCAATATAAAAACAGCAGAAGCATCCATGCCTTATCCAGGGCTCGAACCCAGGTCCCTTAGATCAAGCATGCTAACCACTCAGCCACGGGATGGCTATAACTATTATACAAGATCATTATAAAAGAATACCCATATTTTATTTACTAATCAAGTTTTAAAATAAGTAATTATTTTTACAAAATATCAAGAAACTTTTCATTTGTGTGTGACAGACTTCAGTGTGTGGCACCAATTCATGTGATATTCATCTTCTGCCTCCATACTGTTTTGAAAATGTCCATTGTAACACTTGCAAACAGATGTAGTGATTTCTTTTCAAACACTGGAAATTATTGTTTTTCAAAATGCATAAAGTTTTTAATGTATACTCCCCCTCCCAAAAAAAAAAGTCTAATGGTGTCAAATGGTATTTTTCTGTGGCTATGAGATTGATCCACCTCTACCAATCTAGTGACTTCAAATATAGCAGTTGAGTCATTCCATGTGATACTTGTGCCACCAAGTGATACTTGAATCATAACAAGAGAACTTTGAGAGTTTTGTGACATTTTGGACACACATTTCCTTTTGTTACTTAATTATTTATTTATTTACATGACTACAAGAGATCTGAGTTCCAGTTGCAGTAATCACTGTGTACATATAAAGACATAAATACTAGTTGTGCACAAATATGCGCATTAACCCTTCTAGAGTCCATGTTAAATATACTCACTGACAAAATCTTAAATGAGACATCAAAGATAGTAATTGTTTTTAGTACAACATAAAATTTCGATTTTACATCGATCACTTGCCTCAAAATTCTTCCAAAAATTAACCAAAACTACTACTTTTAAAATCAGAGGAGTTTGGGAGCGATTAAGAAGTACCTACCTCTGCAACACCCCCCCCCCCTTTTTTTTTTTTTTTTTTGTTTTGCACTCTCTTTTCTGCCTTAAATCTGTATCAATATTCCATTAATAGCATATAAGTATATTTTCATTTTCCAGTCAAAAAAACTTTGCTCATTTATTGTTTCCTGAAAATGAATGAGGTCTTGGATACAGAGGCAAAAATACTTCCTTCACATGGAAATTAGTCCTGTGGGAGGGTAATCTTGACAAGGGTGTTTATTTCCACTCCCTTCTCTACCATTACACTCAGGGCATTTTACTCCCCTCCTTCCATGGCAATTTTTTTAAATTATGAATTAAGTTTATATTAAATGGCTTAAATGTTTACCATCACACACCCCTCGGTATATTCAATATCTTGACTGTGCCACTCTGAAGCACTAACTTTTTAGCACATAGCCAAGATCCCCAAATTTCAACATCCAAAGAAAAAATTCCTATATTTCATACAAAAAAAAAGAACAAGAAAAAGTTCTACTACTTCATCAACAGGACAGAAAATCCCAGGAATGTGAGCAGTCCAAGTGACCTTGTATAATACAGGCTCGTGTATTAAAATATGTCATGTTGTAAAAAATTATTAAATAAATTTATGTTTCAGGTAAATATTGAAATTTCCTTTCAAATGAATATACAGGGTGTCCCAAAAGTTTGGATTCATAGGCAATTGTCCTTATTTGAAATATGATAATTTTCTGTTGTATTTCAGATCCAAGATGGCTTGGAAACTAACAGTTGATGAAAGAATTGAATTCTTTCTCATGTACACAAGACAGGATGCTTCACGTAGAGGAATTACTGCCGAATTCAGTGGAAAGCATCCTGATAAGCATCCAATAACACACGCCACTGTTGGAAAAGTGTTTAAATGTTTTAGAGAAATAGGAAGTGTATATGATCGACAGCGTAATGGTCATCCAAAAACTAACTGATGAGAAAACCTCTGCAGTGGTAAACACCTGCTGAGAAGCCAAAAAAGTCAATATGCAGATTATCAGATGAAACAGGTGTCACAAGGATGACTCAACGAATTATTAGAAATCATTTTCATTCCTATAAAGTGCACCTGGTCTAGGAACTGCATGGCAATAACACAGACAGGTGTGTGGAATTTTGTGAGTGGTTCTTACAAGAGCGGGAATTTACGGTGTTTTCAGTGATGAAGCCTCATTTCATCTAAATGGTAGTGTCAGCCGGCACAATGCATGTTACTGGTCTAAAGACAACCCAAACTGGATGAAGGAAGGCCATTTCCAAACAGATCCATGAATTATGGTGTGGACAGGAATATTTAGTGACAGATTAACTGGGCCACTTTTTTTTATGGTAACATAACAGGGAAACTACCTCCATATATTGCAAACTTGTCTCTCAATTGGATGACATACCTTTGTTGGAACTACATAAAATGTGGTCTCAGCAAGACAGTGCCCCACCACATTTTGCTATTGATGTGAGGAAGTTCTTAAATGAAACGTTTCCAAACAGGTAGATCAGAAGGCAAGGTCCAGTCGAATGGCCTCTGTAGAGACTCTGCAGCTAGGGCGGAAGGAGTGAGGGCCAGAATTGCCATTTTGGTGGTAGGGCCTTCAGAACGCCTATGGCGGATCCAGTTTTGGAAGCTAGGCGACAAGAGTCTAAGTGGCACAGCGACCGTGTCCACACCCTATTGGCCAAGACACCCTAATGTCCCCCAAAGTACACGTGACCTCATCCGGCAGGGTTGTTCAAACTGGGATTTGCGCACGAACCACAAGACCTTCTGATGTCAGACGGATTGTCTGTGGCTCGCTTAAGCTTGCTTCTGTATCTAGCAGTGGGACCGCTGAGGCTTATTATAGCCTGTGTTGTATTTGGCCAGTGACTGTACCGGGTGGGCAGTCATTGTATGTATATATAGTTTAAAGTGTAAATAAATGTAAATAGATGAAATAACTGAATTTCTGTATTCGGCCACCTAAGCAAATCATCCTGATGAGATAGGTACAGGTACCCTTCTGCAAACATTCTCACACACGTAGTCAGAAAACAACCCAGCCCAGACAAGCAGAGAAGGAGCCTGTCTACAGCTCCCAGGTCTCCAGACCTAATGTTACTTGACTTTTTTCTTTGGGGACATCTGAAGTCAGTAGTTTATCAGAATCGGCCAAGAACAATCACTGCATTAAAGGAGGAAATCATCTCTGCATGTAACATCAGTAACATCTCAAGTATCTCTGATACTTTGAGGAATATTCAACATTCTTGTATTCAGTGTATCCACAAGTGTCGCGAAGTGCAAGACCATCAATTTGAGCATTTGCTGTAATATACCTTTTAAATAAAGTTTTGCCTATGGATCCAGACTTTTGGAACACCCTGTATAATTTAATTGTTTTTATTCATTAAGGTATTCAAAATTAAGCTGTAATTGCATAGTCATCTATTTTTTTCACTACCTCACTAAAAAGGTTGTATTAAAATTTACATGTTTGTAAATTTGTTTATATTTTTTATTTTCATAAAATTCGAAATTAAATTCTTTTCTATTTTATGCATAACATGAGCTATTGTGGGTAAATGGTTATATTTTAAAAAAACTAAAAAATGACTTGTTTATTTGACTCATTACAATTGACAAAAAGCATGGACTTTTTTTTTAAGTATAGTAAAAAATAATAAATACTCCCTCAAGCTGCTTGCCACAGAGGTCTGACTGGAGCCTGTCTGTTTATATGCCACAGTAAGAGATCTGAGAGGATGGCAGGACCTCAGCAGAAAAACGACACACACATCCTTGCCTAAATCCGGGGCTCGAACCCAGGTCCCTTAGACCAATAAAAAAATTAGGAAAAAGAGAACAATTTTCTTGTTTCAAGTAAAAATTTATTTTTTTGTTATTGAGAAATAGCCTTTCTATTCATGTGCATTATAATGATTTCTGTCTATTAGGGTTTTTTTTTTATAAATTTTTAAATTTCATATGCCAGAATTTTTTTTACTATGACTATAAAAAAATTCCTATTAAAATGAGTCATCTTTTTCGTTAAATATTTTGTTTTCAGGAAATGCAGAATTAAATGCTGATTAATTTGGCATATCGGTGCAGTCGTCAGAAAGCCCATCGTTAAAATGGTTTCTGTGGTGGTGCAGACTGACATCAGTGCCCCACCTGCTGAATCTTTCTCGCCCACTGCCAAGTACCTCTTGACCCAGATGAAGTTGGTGTCGATCTCGACATCGACTCCGGTTTCTATTCCTGTGTCTGTGCCTTCCACATCCACCTCTTCCACATCCACCCTGCCCACAGGCAGCAAGACTTTCCAAGCCTAAGGGGCCCCCACTGGGGCCTAAGAAAAAAACAACTCCTCCTCATGTGGCCTCCTAGGTCTCCAGACCTAACGTTACTTGACTTTTTTCTCTGGGGACATCTGAGGTCAGTAGTTTATCAGAATCGGCCAAGAACAATCACTGCACTAAAGGAGGAAATCATCTCTGCATGTAACAACATCGGCTCTGCATGTAACAACATCGGCTCTGATACTTTGAGAAATGTTCAACATTCTTGTAGTCAGTGTATCCACAAGTGTCGCGAAGTGCAAGACCATCAATTTGAGCACTCGAATGACTCCGAGGACATGGATACAAACCGCCCCATTTTACCAAAACCGTCACTGGTGACGGTTAAAATAAATCGAAAGTCATCCGCCACTTCTAAGACCTGAGATGGCCACACTCCTACAATGGAACTGTCATGGATTCCAGAGGCATATTGACGACATCAGGGTCCTCCTGAGGGAACACGAACCCATCTACGCGTGCCTACAGGAAACATTCTTGCAGACAGCTATCCCCCTATCTGGCACTTCTCTCTTGTTCGTTGGGACTGGGATGGAGATGGTCCAGCTCGTGGGGGTGTCGCCATCCTCATATTCCATGAACTTAGAGGCAGTTGCCATCCTATATGTAACTTTGTATACACATATATATATCTTTGTGGGATTTTCATTGACTGTCTGTTCAGTCTATCTACCACCCAGAAGTATCGTTTTCCAGGATGACCTTGATAACCTCATCTCACAGCTGCTGCCCCCCTTCCTCATCATGGGAGACTTCAACAGACACAGTCTACTCTGGGTCAGTGCTGACACCAATGGTAGGGGCAGGGTCCTGGATCCATCGCTCTTCCTGTTGGTTTGTTTTACTTCTGAGCAGCACTTTTTTGCACACCATGGGCTAAATGGCCAGGTCACATGGACCCCGAAGGCTCAGAGAAGGTTGGGGGAGGGGACCCACTGGAACAGCTGTTGGGAGGCAGATGTTAGCCTTCCCGCCAAGACCATCCAGCGTGTTCTTTAACATGCACAGGGTATGGCTCTCCCACACACGAGGCCACAGCTTAACATCCCATCCGACGGACGGTCTCCCTGTTGAACACCAGTGTCAGTACATACTTTCACTCCCCAATCCCCACATTCATTGCCATTGATCTCACTATCTGCTCCTCCTAAATCTTTCCACTTTTTACGTGGGAAGTCGAGGATAATCCATATGAAAGTGATCACCTCCCTGTTGTGTGCACCATCTCCCATGGGGGGCCTTGCAGTCCTTCACCTATATCCCAGTGGAGGCTTGATCGGGCTGACTGGAGTGGTTTCGAGCTGCTCTCTGAGCTCGATGACCACTCTGTCAGCCAGGAGCCAATCAATGTTGCAGTGATGGAGATGACAGACTGTATCATCCATGCAACTGTCAGTACTATTCCTCAGACCTCGACCAGGTTTCCACGATTCTCAAAACCATGGTGGAATCCCGACTGCACCGTAGCTCGTAAGGCTCAGAAAAAGGCTTGGGGTGTATTTTGGAGATATCCGACGTCCCCCAACCATGAAGCATTCAAACGCGCCAGGATGAAAGCCTGTTTCAACCGGCACCAGAGCCAGAAGGAATCTTGGATCAAATATATGTCTTCTATCACCCACACGACCAGTTCTAAGGTCGTGTGGGATAAGGTCCGGAAAATGGATGGGAAGTACACGTCCCACTCATTATCAATCCTGGAGCACAATGGACAGGCAATTGCCGATACTCTGGGGGAGTCATTCTCCTCCATCTCTTCTTTGTCTTCTTACTCCCCCAAGTTTCTGGCCCAGATGAGCAGGGTGAATGCTCTCCGCTGTCTTTCCATTCGAATGGCCTGGAGTCTTACAATGGGCCATTCAGAGTGGGAGCTTCGCCTTGCTTTGCACACTTCTCGTGCATCCTCTGTCGGGCCAGACAATGTCCATTATGCAATGCTCCAACATCTCTCACCATTGAGTAAGGATCAGCTACTCTGACTCTTCAACCGCATTTTCATCGAGGAGCAGTTTTTGGACTCCTGGTGGGAGGCCATCATCTTGGCCTTCCCTAAGCCAGCAAAGATCCCAAGATTCCTTCGAATTATCATCCAGTTGCGTTGACGAGCTGCGTCTGCAAGATGTTGGAAAGAATGGTAAATACCAGGCTGTCCTGGTATTTGGAATATCGTGGCCTTTCCAACATCCAGTGTGGCTTTCACAAGGAACAGTTCTACATTAGACCACTTGATCTGCCTCAAATTGGCGATCAGGAATTCGTTTTTACATAGAGAGAACCTGGTGTCAATTTTCTTCAACATCAAAAAAGCTTACGACACCACGGCGTGAAGATTCGGCATTCTTCATGACCTCCATAGCTTCAGCTTGTGAGGTCACATGCCGATCTTCATTGCAAACTTTTTATCTTCTCATAGTTTTTGAGTTCGTGTCGGCAACGCTGTCGCGGCCCTTCCACCAAGTACAGGGGATGCCACAAGGCTGCGTCCTGAGTGTTACGCTTTTCACTGTCAAGATAAATTCCATTACACGGCAACTTCCTCCGACTGTAGTCAATGCCCTCTGTGTTGACAACTTTAGTATCTTTTGCTCGTCTTCCAGCATGAGGGTCATTGAATGACAACTGCAAACTGCCCTGAACAATCTCTCGGTTTGGGTGACAGCAAATGGGTTTCGGTTCTCCCCCAGAAGACCGCTTGCCTGCACTTTCGTTGCAAGCATAATCTTCATCTGGACCCTGAGCTGCAGCTCGGGGGTAACATCATTCCATTTGTGGCGGAGACCAAGAATCTCGTTCATTTGTCGACCGGAAATTGACCTTTTTACCCCATATTCGACATTTCAGGTCCAAGTGCACGTGGGCACTGAACATCCTCAAGGTCCTCTCCTCCCTTTCTTGGGGGGTGGACCGATGTTCTTTGTTCTGCCTGTACTGTGCACTTGTCCGGTCGAAACTGGACTATGGATCCCAAGTGTAGGATTCCGCCCAGGATTTGGTGGTGAAGGTGCTGAACCCTTTCCATCATCAGGCCCTCTGTGTTCGCATGGGGGTCTTCCACACTTCACCGGTCCAGAGTCTAACGAACCTTCTTTATCTATTCGCTGTCAACAGTTGTCCCTGCAGTATGCAGCAAAATTGCGATCCCTGCCTGGCCATCCTGCTTGGGACTTCATTTTTAGTCCCCAGTGGGAAATGTTATACTGGAATCGGCCGACTTCCATATGTCCTTTCGGTTTGCATGTCTGAGGTTACCTGCGAGACATCAACACCAGTCTCGATAGCATCGCACAGTCGACAGCCGAGCCATTTCCATTCCTTGGCTCACTGTTTCCACTTCCTGTGATTTCTCTTTGTAGGACTGGGAAGGCCTTTACACCCGACTGTGTATATCAGCAATTCTTTGCCAGCCATCGTGCTGCACACCCAGACTTCCTACCTGTCTTCACAGATGGCTTGAAGTCCAGCACATCGGTGGGATCAGCCATGTCTGTAATAATTATTAAGGAGAGATTTACGTACCGTGCCGTAGAGGATGGGTAGTAACAGGAACTTCCAGGATACTTTCAGTGACAAATTTAATAATCAACATTTTTGCCGGCAAGTGACGTCTCAGTTGAGATTAAAAGAAGGATAATGGCTGCCAATGGTCTACCCACCTTGGTGAAGGAAATAACCATTTATACCTATGATAGCATAGAAAAAAGAAGAAAAAAACTTTTTTAAGCACTGTATGCTATCATGGTATAAATGGTTATTTCCTTCGCTAAGGTGGGTAGACCATTGGCAGCAATTATCCTTCTTTAAATCGCCACTGAGACGTCACTTGCCGGCAAGAACGTTGATTATTAAATTTGTCACTGAAAGCATCCCAGAAGTTCCTGTTACTACCCATCCTCTATGGCATGGTGCGTAAATCTCTCCTTAATAATTGTTGATACTTGATAACATAGTCCATGTGTTGAAGTGCTTAAAAACATTTAACAGTGTCATAGAGAATTAAATAGGTTAAAGTAAGATTTGATTTAATCCTGTACTGCCTGAATTATTATTCCACTGTGGAAAAAAACTTTTCTTTTGTGTGTGGAAATTAACTTTTGAGGAATTCAATACATTTTAAGGGTTTTGTTAATGCAAGAATTTTAAGAAACCTGACATATATTGTTGTGCCTCTTGTTTAGGTTATCACTTCAAGTAATTCATAATTATCATTTAAATTTCAGATCACTAATTTGAGCATTTTCATAAAAGAGTAAAATAAAATAAATTTAGGACAATTTTTGCTTCAAATATTCCTTTTGTGTGCATAATTAATGAATGCCTTTTATTTTAAATTCAAATATATTTATCATGAAAAAGCAGACTTTGTTAATTATGAAATTACTTAGCTTTTTCGTATAAGGCACAAACTGAGTCTATTCTCAATTCACTCAGACAGAAAACACTCCATATATTACGGATGATTGTTTATGGCTTATTTTTGTAACTCTTTACTTTTTTGTATTTGCAATTTTTTTCTCGTATCAGCATTGATATTTTAGTATCCTTAAAATTAATTTAAGAACAGTGTGTTTGTAGACTTTTTAAATATACATGCTCACCTTTTCCAATCCACAATATTACTTCTAATTTCACTCAAGAGAAAGACACTCCCCTTGCTTTTTGCTCACAGAAACTATTTCGGAGAACTTTTTATTATCTCTACAATGAGAAATGTATCTTCAATTAATCTATTTCCGTTATTAACATTTATTATGAAGCCTTTTGTAAACCACTTCCAGGAATCAGTTCCTTCACCATAAGAACGTTTTTTTTTTTAGAAATGATAACATCAATTTGAAAGTTATTTCTACTATAAAAATATTACTCTGTTTAACATGTGGATTTTTATAGCATTCACTATTGCTGTAATATAGAGAATGGTTTATATAATAACAAATTCTGAAAAAAATCATCCTACGTATCTCTTCCACTGACTAGTACTTTTGTCTTTGAATAAGTAAAAATTACTTTCATAAAGCATTTTACATACCTTAATATCATTAGCATCAAATTATGTGCTACCCTGCTATGAAAATTCAACATTTCAATATGTGATATTTTATGGGTTGGGTTGTTTTACCTCTGAGCAGTGGGGCAGGGGTGGCTCAGTCAGTAGCGCGCCAGGCTCGTAATCTGCAGTTCCCAGGTTCGAATCCCAGCTGGGTCAGCATTGAGATTTATCTCCGCAAATTTTCCCTCCCTGCCCACAGTCAATAGGGGACACCGATGGGTTTGGAAAGGCCACTGTTCGTCGGATGAGACGTTAAGCCATGGCCCCATGTGTGGGAAAGCCATACCCTGTGCATGTTAAAGAACATGCTGGATGGCCCTGATGGGAGGCTACCATCTGTCTCCCAACAGCTGTTCCAGTGGGTCCCCTCCCCCAATCTTCTCTGACCCTTCGGGGGTCCATGTGACCTGGCCATTTATCCCATGGTGTGCAAAAAAGTGCTGCTCAGAGGTAAAACAAACCAAACCTCTTAGCAGCACCTTTTTTTTTTTGCAGACAATGGGTTCAATGGCCATGTTACAAGCACCCAAAGGCACAGAGAATGTTGGGGGGGAGGGGACCCACTGGACAGCTGTTAGGAGAAAAATGGTAGCCTCCCATCATGGCCACCCAGCATGTTCTTTAACGTGCACAGGGTATGACTCTCCCACACATGGGGCCACAACTTTTATGTCCCATCCGACTGATAGTGGCTTTTTCTAGCCATCAGTGTCCCCTACTGGCCAAGGACATGGTGGGGGTTTTGCATAGATAATTCTCAACACTGGCCGAGGTGGGGCTTGTCATTCACTATTATTAGTATAGAGATTTTAATATCTGCAACCCCATATTATTGTTGATCCATACTTCACATTGGACTTTGACAATTTGCCCTCATAACTATCAGTAGGATTGTTATGTAACAATCTTAGAGTAAAAAAAATGATTCAAATTGCAAATAGTATTAACAGCAACATAACAAGAGATATAAAGTATACATCAGTACCATCGTGTCAATTTTATATCTCAATATGTATATTTTTTGCCATTTAGAACCATCTTTTTAACTTTAGATAGTTAGTGTATAACAATTTTACTAGGTTTAATTTTTTTTTTAATTTTCTTTGGGAAATTAATGCATTGTTTATAGAGACATACAAACATTACATTATATATATGTAACATTGTTATTGTTACATACACACCCACCTCTTCCAAACACAATATAACTTCTAATTCCATTTCATAGAAATAAACTCCTGTGCATTTTTCTTACAGAAGCTATTTTTCACTTACTGTCAACCTAGCACTCATGATTAAAATGAGTGGCACTGAAAAATAACTAAGAAAATAATGTTTTGCAAGCTAATTGCCCATAAAGCAAAATAATGGACACAGCAGAGAACTGAAAAGATAAAATTTCCATCTGTCATTCCATGTGTACTCAGCTGCAACCACTGCACAACATTTCAAAACATCTGTATTGACTAAACAAATGTGAAAAGTGTTCCCTAATTGTTTAAATGAATGTTAATAAAAAAGTTATGTAATGTGTTAAGTGAGGAATTACCTCATTAAGTACAACCATTGTTCTTTTTGTATGCTGATGTTCTTTATTTTAATAATAATACCAACCAATGATAAATTCACACTGAAACTGGAATCATCTGCATCTTTACCAAGTCAAACAAGTCAATTACATCAGTTATATTCTAATGTAACCTCCATTACCAAAAGCAGGGAATTGTTTACAAAACATTAACTCTTACAGTATCAGTTTTTTTATCTCTAAGAATGCAACCCAAATACTGAGCCTAATTATGAAACAACTAATGAATGAAATAGTTAGCATTACATACTAAAAGAAAGAGCATTTAATTCTGAACAAAAATATAAAAAAAATAAAAGGATAAAAATGTTAAGTAAGCTCCAACCCCAGCTGTCTGTGATGTCCAATACTTCTTTCCTTACTATGTTACTTATTGCTTTCTTCAAAGGTTGTAGCTGTATGTACTAAAATATAACTGTTGCTTGTGTTTTAATTTATGAACAAATTATTTTTGATGAAGAAAATAGGCATTAGAAATATTTATGTTATTTTATTTCTTTTAAATAGGGAAGAATACAAATTACTGTATAAAATTACCAAGCTGAACTTTGATATGAATTGTCCTCCAGATGAGCTAAAAGGAAGTATCCTTTCAAACAAGTGTTACTTTATAAATTACTTTTGTATCTCTTTGTGCATTTTTTTACACATACTGTAGTATTTCAAGATCTGAAATTGGCAAAGTAACATGCTAAAAGAAAAAACAGCAAAAATTTTTCAGAATTTTATTCTATTATTATGTCTAATTGGCAATTTCACACTCTTCAAGCAGGCTGTTATTTTTTCAGTTCTGAACAACATATGCAGATTAGTTCAAAGTATGCATTTACTCAAAGTATGTTCCGAACAGTTTCATTTTTCTTAGCACATATCTGAGAAACTCCCAAAAATTATTTCATAGATAAAATGGATGTTCTACTAGTATAAAAGTACACTCATTTAATCAAAGCTTATTCATCTTTGCAATGTATTAGGTATATCTGTTGCCTAGGGGGGAAAAAAATCGGATAATTTTCATGTTATGCCAGTGGAAATCCAAAATCAATGCTCTGTAGCTTCTAATTTATTAGAAATGGTTTCTGAAGGTACAGATCTGCATCAACTCACCTAAATCGTGAATTTCAGAGATTTGTAGGAAGTAGTTAAAGTGTTATGGAACACGAAATATATAACTGCAACAATGTCAGTCCTAAGAAACTTACAGAAAATTGATGAATTTTGGAAGAATTATTGACAGAAATTTCTAACATATATACTTATTTTAATAGTTTGAAATAATACTTAAGTGTTAATTTCTTAGCTAAATTCTTATGACTGACATTGCTGTTGTTAAATGTTCCAACTGCCATAACTCCTTAATATCCTAGTGTCAGAAAGTGAAATATCATTTTTAACTTTTGGTGATCTAGAAAAAATTCTCATTCAGGGTTGTATATTTTTTAACTGAAATATTTTTTTATCAAAGATTTATATTAAATTATAATATAATTTTTTACTTGTTGATTATGCATGTAAAAAATTATTCTGAACCTAAAAATTAATCCCTTTATGCTTTACCAATCTATCACACTCTCTTGTGTAATTGTAAATACCTCCAACTGCTAATGAAAGTGTTATACTTTCACTGTGATGATTCATAAATGACATATTGAACAGGTTTTGTTTCACATCTGTTGAGTTCGTCTTTAGTCAAGAATTCTTGCAATGCTTTAAAATTTGTAACAAAAAAATTATCTTTATTATTAGTGAAAGTTACATCATCCTGCAACTATGTATTTTTTGCTTAATATTTTAATAGTTTTTTGCTTTTAGAGCTAATATTTTTTTATTTTCTTCTTCTGAAACACATATCTTCATATATAATCTCTTAAAAAATGATGAAACCTAAACTTTATTGGAAACAAAATGATAGTATACATTAGAATTTGCCATCCTCAAATTGCTGCTGCCTTAGGGACAAAGAATTTTAAACGTTTATTTTTGAAAGGAAGGACATTTTGATATTTTTAATTACTTTTAATATGTAATAATTTGTGTGAAGAAATCACAATTTTGAAATTACATATTTGCCATTATTTTGAATTGAAATGTTTTCTTAGTAGTAATACAAATTGATCTGTAAATAATTTGATCTCAGTTACAATACTTCATTTAATTTTATATGCCTTAAATATTTATATTTTTTAGAGTTCTTCAGTTCTTTTTAGATATATTTTTAAACTTCTATTTAAATTTCCTTGTTTTTCAAGCAAAATAATTTTTGTGGCCCTGTTTTAGTCTTACAGATTGCTGAGCCTGTACACTATGCCTTATTTGTATCTGTGACTAAAAGTTTAGAAAATGCTAATTAAATCAAAGACTTAGGGAATAATAAAACTAATCTATACTGTTAATATTGAAATAAAAAATATTGAAAAAAAGGAATTCTTTTAATTTTATTAAAGTTAAAATGAAAAAAGAAGATTGAAATTTCATTTACCTTTATATTTTGTTTGAATCTTTGCCATTTTATTAAATTAAAAATAAATTATCTTTTTTTTGATATATAACATTGCATATTTCTGTTAATTACTTCAGGAAAAGTCCTAAAAAGTAAACACTGCCCCGAAAGCAAAGTTGGGTCGTTTTACTTCTTTCTGAGTGGTGCCTTTTTTAACACAATGGGCTAAATCGCCAGGTCAGAAGACCCCAAGAATAGGGAAGATTAGGGAAGGGGATCCACTGGTTAGCTATTTAAAAACAAGCCTTTCATCAAATATTCAGTGTGTTCTTTAATATGCACAGGGTAGTATTATTCTCCTGCACACAGAGCCAAGGTTTAGTGTCCTATCCTGATTGATTGTAACCTTTCCAAATGCAACAGCACATCTTCTTTCTCACTGGGTACAGTGGGTATTAGTGGAGATAAATCTCAAGCAGGTGCACTTGGCATTCAAGCCTTGGGACTGCATATTATGAGCTGGTACATTAACCAATTGCATCACCCACTACCCTGAAAGGAAGGTGAGACCACAGCAGAAAGACAACACAAGAAACACCTGTGCCTTTTCAAGGGGTCAAACCCACATCCTTTGTTCCACAGTCATGCATGACTGTGGAACTCTTAGTCACTGGAACAATCATTGAGTTGTTAATTTTCTAAAAACACTTTAAAATTAATTCCCTGCCCTTCCCACAGTCAGTAGGGGACACCAGTGGGCCTGGAGAGGCTGCTGTCCATCAGATGGGATGTAAGCCCTGTGCAGGAGAGCCATACCCTGTGCTCGTTAAAGAACAGGCTGGATGACCATGACGAGAGGTTACCACCTGTCTCTCAGCTGTCCCAGTGAGTTCTCTCCTTGTGACATGGCAATTTAGCCATTGTGTGCAAAAAAGTGCCATTCGGAGATACCCAACCCTGCCCTCTGTCAATAAAAAATATCCCCCTCAAGCAGCTGCTTGCCACAGAGGTCTGATAGGAGCCTGTCAGTTTATGTGCCATAGTAGAAGGTCTGAGAGGATGGCAGGATCTCAGCAAAAAAACGACACATACATCCATGCCTTATCCGGGGCTTGAACCCAGGTCCCGTAGATCAGTAGCCAAGCGCGCTAACCACTCGGCCACAAGGCCACTGTCCATGAGAAGGGATGTTAAGCCATGACACAGTGTGCAGGAGAGCCATACCTTGTGCACATTAAAGAGCACACTTGATGGGAGGCTACCATCTAACAGCTGTTCAGTGGGTCCCTTCTCCCCTTCCTTCTCTGAATTCTTGGGCTTTTAGGATCATTGTATGCAAAATAAAAATGCCCCGCAAAGGTAAAATAACCCAACCCACAAGCCTAGCACTGAAGGGTTAACTGAATATTGTTGAAAATTAAGATTTGAGCAACAATCTTTAATTTATCCTCAGGAGCATTTTACTGTGAAATGCTTATTTTAGAAGTTATGGAGCGTCAAATTTGGCTTTCCACTGGCATAAAGGGAAATTTCTCAATATTTTTTTGGCAATTGGCTGCTGATCTAAGGGACCTGGGTTCGAGCCCCGGTAAGGCATGGCTGTTTGTATCGTTTTTCTGCTGAGGGCCTGCCATCCTCTCAGACCTTCTACTATGGCATATAAACTGACAGGCTCCTGCCAGACCTCTGTGACAAGCAGCTGCTTGAGGGGGTATTTATTTATAAATGTATACTAAGAGTCTAATATACCATAGATTAGTACAGAATAAAGGTACAACTGCTAATTAACTGATTATTTATCAGTTTAGCATCGGTCCATCCCAGCCATGACAATTAATAATGAAAATCCTAGTAGCCTAAGGATGGGGATTGGCTTGGTCAGTAATGCAGCAAGCTCATAATCTGCAGTTTCCAGGTTCATGTCCTACCTCAGCCAGCATTAAATTTATCTTTGCAAAAACCCCACCCTGCCTCGGTCAATAGGTGAAACCGATGGGCTTGTCAGTAGAGAAAAGCTGCCATCCATTCAATGGGACATTAAGCTGCGGCACCATGTGCATGTTAAAGAACATGCTGGATGGCCTTGATGGGAAGCTTCTGTCTTTTGACAATTGTCCAGGGGTCTCCTTCCCTTAACCTTCTTTGAGCCCTTGGTATCCTTGTGACCTGGCTATTTAGCCCAATGTGTACAAAAAAATGCCATTCAGAGACAAAACCCAACCTAGTGCCCCACTCTCTAAGTCAATGTTTCCCAAAGTGGGCGATACCACCCCCTGGGGGGTGCTGGAACGATCCAGGGGGTCAGTAGTAACCTCGGGTGCAATTGGGGGGCTGTGGAAGCATAAAGAAACAAGGGAAGGTAAGAAATTTTTGAAAAACCGTTTGTACATGTTTCATCTGTTGTGTAACATAGAGTTAAAGTCATAGTGATTTCTTTATTTTCCATTTTATGCTATGGTTGATTTTCATAAATAATTTTATAATTTCAAGGTGTCTTATTTACAAAATCTTTTTTTTTACTATGTTGTAGGACATAGGTAGAAATATAGATACATGAAAGAACGCAAATTTGTCACTGCATCTTTCTGTTTGTTCGCTTAAAGAAGGTAGATTTCCAGGGGGCACTAAGTAATTTTTTTTTCTGAAAAGAGGCGGTGGGACAAATAAGTTTGGGAAACTCTGCTCTAAGTGGTCAGCTAAAAAAAAAAGTTTTAGTTTATCAGTTATACTGTATGGTACCATATGACATAATTTTTTCCTGTGGATAATATTGCCTGAAAATTTCTTTCATTTTGTGGTTTAAAAATATAGTGGTTAAATATATTACTATATTTTTAATTATAAAATAACAGATACAGCTAGTGCAGATATTTCCAGAGTGCACCTAGCTGGCTACACATTTGTGTTTTAGTACACCTTGTTACCTTTATTAATAAAATTGTGATTAAACAATAAAAACATGCATTTCCCATATAATCAGTAAAATATGAACTGTTAATTATGCACCTTTCCATTTGCATCTTAGCCTATCATATTTTCAAGGGACAAACCTGGAAATCATTTGTCTGGTGTAAAGTGCCATTTCTCAAAATTCTTACTTGTAGTTGTTTTTGTTGTTTTTTACCTCTGAGCGGCACTTTTTTGCACACCATAGGCTAAATGGCCAGGTCACATGGACCCCGAAGGCTCAGAGAAGGTTGGGGGAGGGGACCCACTGGAACAGCTGTTGAGAGACAGATGGTAGCCTCCCGTCAAGGCCATCCAGCGTGTTCTTTAACGTGCACAGGGTATGGCTCTCCCGAACACAGGGCCACGGCTTAACGTCCCATCCGACGGACAGCGGCCTTTCCAAGCCCATCGGTGTCCCCTACTGACCGTGGGCAAGGCGGGGAATTTTGCGGAGATAAATCTCAACACTGACCCAGCTGGGAACTACAGATTATGAGCCTGGCGCACTACCGACTGAGCCACCCCCGCCCCAAACTTACTTGTAGAGACATAGTGATAGTGGCAAATGTATGACTGGTGAGCTAGTGGGGATATTGTTTTCATAGATCATATGGTTGATTACAGGTTATTGGTGATTGATAGATTATTAACCTTTGAGAACTGTAAAAAAAAATGGAAATCTCATAGCCTCTCAAGTTTCCACTCTCATCATCCTCAAGCAGCCATGGGTTATGGAGGTCCAACCAAACCATGAAATTTAGTTCTCCAAGCATATCTGACCTGAGCTATATCAGCTGCATCTGGCCACTGCACACCAATTCTAACAAGGTCCTGTTTGACCTTGTCTGCCCACCACCACATCATAGGTCTTCCCCTCTTTTTGAGGCCTTTAGACACAGTGTTCATAATCCTATTCACTAATTTATAATTATCCAAACGGGCAACATGGCCAAATCAACACAGTCTCTCTTTGCACAATATGGTGCTCAAAGCAGGTTGATGACTCCTTCGTCTATCCTCATCATTACTTACAAAGTCAAACCACTTAATGCCCAAGATACTTCGTAAGCATCTAGAATGAAAGGCATCAACTTTCTTGTTATCCTACTTACAAAGGGTCCATGTTTCACTACCATAACTAACCCTAGAAAGAACCAAACTATTATGCAGTCTAATTTAAGTCTTTAAGTGTATACGCAAATTTCTCCACACTCTCCATAGATTCTTAAAAGTCCCAGCAGCAAACCCTATTCTTCTATTTATCTTATGCCACACTTCACCAGTATCTGTTACATAGCTCCCAAGATAATTAACCTGAGATACCTCAAGAGTGCAGCCATTCAGATTAACTGAACCACAACCTGCCTGATCAATTTTCATCACTTTTTTTCTGTTTATAACCGAACATACTCTACTACCAGTCTCATCAACAATTTAAAATAATTTAAAAATTCTCTGTCATTGAGCAATAAAATTTCAGAGTTCAGATGACAGAGAATTTTTAAATTATTTTAAATTAATTTTTGAGCAAGAAGGTCTTTTAATTGTATACTCATCAACAATTCGAATGAAAGATTTCATCTCATCAACATCATTTACCAAAAGGGCTAAATCATCAGCATAATCTAAATCAGAAATTTTCACATCTCCAGCTCGTTTAAGGCCAAAAATATTTCCCTTGCAATTAATTTCACATAACATAATCAATAACAAAACTAAAGAGGAGAGGAGACAAAATGCACCTTTGTCGAACACCAGAAGCAACACTGAACCAGTTGTTAAAAACCTTACCAACTCTCACACACAATTCACTGTTATTATAGAGAACTTTCATTATGTTAACTAACTTGTCTGATATACCATATGATCTCACAGTCAACCACAAATTATGATGATCAACAGAGTCAAAATCCTTTTTGAAATTACCAAAGGTTCCTGAAACTCTAAACATTTCTCAAGAATCTGCCTGAGTGAAAATATCTGATCTACACATCCCCTACCACTTCTGAATCCACTTTGCTCATCACGCAATTGCCTGTCAACCAGATTCTTAATTCTATTAAGCACAATCATGGAAAGAACTTTACCTGGAACAGAGAGTAGGCTGATACCCCTATAGTTATCACAAGAACTGCGATCACCTTTTTTGAAAACAGGGATAATAATAGCTCTTGTAAAATCTTTAGGAACCATGTCTTTATCATACAAGTTATTCAAAATTTCAGTCATCCAAGTAGTAACCGAAACATTCCTAGCTCTGAGCATTTCTGTAGTAATTTCATCTACCCCTGGGGATTTATGAAGTTTAAGTTTAGAGATAGCCAAAATAACTTCAGATTGTGTTATAGGGCCAACATTAAAGCTGCCAATGCATCTATCATCATTACAAACAATGGGAGTAGAACTAACCACATTGTTTAGAACATCACTGAAATGCTCAGCCCACCTAGCCATGAGAGAATCCTCACCTTCTATAACCTTACCTTGTTTATCCTTCAATCCTTGTATGCCTGTCCGTTTTCTACCACATAAAACATTAACTATCTGGTACAGCTCTCTGCTGTTGTGCTGCCTAACTGCTTCCTCAGCTTTGTCAGCCAAACCATCAAGCCAAAGATTCTTATCAGTAGCTAACTGATCCTTTACACGTTTATTAAGCTCTCTGTAATGCTTTTTATTAGGATTAGTAGGGTATTGATTAAGGACATTCCTTCAGTTCTTTCTGAAATAAGCTCAAATGCCTTATCACTGAAACAATTCTGCCTTCTCTGCTCCTTTTTTCCTAAAAGAGTACTGTTAGTTTACAAAAAAGCCTGTTTAAAATGGTCTTATTCTTCCTTAACTTCAGTAGTAAGCAATACATGATTGTCATAATGACTAAGTAACCTATCATGGTAAGCTTTAGCTATAACTGAGTCTTTCAGAGCTTCAGTATAAAAGGTAAATTTTTTTAACCCAACTAAAAAATTAGCACAACACTTTTTAAATATAAGTTGCAAAGACACTTTTAACAAAGTAATAGTCAGATCCAATTTTAGTTCCCTTAGGTGACCTGTTATTCGTAACAGAACTAGCCCATTTTCTGTTAATATATAATCTATCATATTCTTATACTCTCATCATACTAGTGCACATTGGAATGATACACTCAAGTGTGAAGCTATAAAACACTCAAAAGTTAAATTATAAACACTGAAACACTGATTTCTCATAAAAATCTCTCTGAATATTTAAGGGAAATGTATATCTGGGGAAGTTGTGGTACAATTGCAATTTTTGCGTAAATATTAAAATTCTAAAGAATAATTGTATGATTAATGACCATGTTTACTTGAAGGTACAAAAATACAAGAAAGTGAATGAAAACCCACATTAATATGGAATGTGATCACCCCTGACAGTAATGTAGGACTAGTCTTGCCTCTACTTGCCACCAACATTGTCCCAAGCAATTCTGAAGGCAATAAAGTTCACTGCTATAAAAGGGTTGTCATGAGATCATGGAGATCTCTAGGAGGAAGGCTAAGATTGGCAATCGTTTTCCCAAGGCATTCCAGACATGCTTAATAAGATTGAGGTCAGGGAATCTTGCAGGCCACTCCATACATTCAGTATTGTCATATTCAAGATATTGGTCCACCAGGTGAGCTCTGTGTGCATGGCCATTATCATCTATTAAAATGAACCACGAGCCCACTGCACCTGTGAATAAACAAATAATAGATAAATACACCCTCAAGCTTCTGCTTGCCACAGAGGTCTGACAGGAGCCTGTCAGTTTATATGTCATAGTAAGAGATCTGTGAGGATGGCAGGACCTCAGCAGAAAAATGACATATATCCATGCCTTACCCGGGGCTCGAACCCAGGTCTCTTAGGTCAGTAGCCAAGTGCGCTAACCACTTGGCCACACAACAACCTGAGCTGTGAATAGGCAAACATAAAGTTTTATTATCTCAACCCAATACCACTGAGTCGTAGAACCTATATCACGACTTTTTCAGCCACTTTGTAACTTTTTTTTACTCTTTAATTGCACTTTAATTTTTTAGCAGAATTGGTAATACAAACAAATATGTGCATACATAAACGAAAAAAAAATGTAAACAAAAAAAATTATTGAATAACATAAAGTTTATTGCATGTTAATTTCTCATTGAGAAAGCGTCAGTGTTCTGAAGAGCATAAAATTTTTATGTAATAGGTGACAGTTGCAATTTGAGATTGCCTGATCATCCAGTTTTGTATTCTGTATTTACATTTTGTCAAATTATATCCTGAAAATATTGATTCACGCTGATAAGTGGTTGGAAATGGTAACAGGTTTTTAATAGTGCACCACAAAATCTCAGGATATCCTTAGTTAACCTGGTTCAAAATCATAGAATTGAAATAGCAAACTTTGATTTTAAAGTTGAATTATTAGAATATACATTGTGAATCCGAAAAAGTGGGCAAAACTTTACGGGGTGGTAGAACGCAGCTATACGAGCAATATTCGTCATAGAATGTATGGTCGGAACGCAAACGGCGAGAAGTTAAAAGGTAGTTTTCCACTGTCACATTTAAAGAATGAACACAAGAAGGAGAGGAGATACTTCAGAAAACATTTTATTAACAGGAATGTAATTGAGGTACATGCTCAAAGAAATTGCTCAAAAGAGCTGCCGCCAGCTGTAATACAGGCTTCACACCTGCGGGATAGGGACCGACGCACATTTGCTAGACACCAGGCATTTCCCGAATATTGCCGGCAACAACGGCGATCCTGGCGACTAGATCCATATCGGTTTCAATGGGGCACTCGTAGATTAGGCTTTTCATATGGCCCCACTGTACACAAAGTGCATATCTGCCATTTCGTGGTTAGTATAACCAGTCATCCTCTCGGCAATCCACGGTAGAAATGCCGTTGGGTGCGAAGACCGACCCTTTTATACCATTTCCAACAGCACCTAGCGACTCGCCGTTTGCGTTCCGACCATACATTCTATGACGAATATTGCTCGTATAGCTGCGTTCTACCACCCCGTAAAGTTTTGCCCACTTTTTCAGATTCACCCTGTATTGAAGTTGTCATCAATTTTCAGTGAACCCAGTATGAAAACCACTGCTCTATCAAACACACAGAGATCACTATAGCCATTGATATTTAATACCTGCACAGACCATCAAACCACCACCTCCATATTAGTCCTTTCCCTGATGTTATAAAATGATACTGTGTCCCATGTTCTGTCCAGATGAATGTTCATCAAAGATCGGTCTGTTAGCTGAATCTTAACTCATCCTTAAAGAGAACAGCTGCCCATTATCCTTGCGTATCATGCACATATTGCTGAAACCAATTCAGATGGGCTCTTCTGTGGAAGAAATTTAAAGGGACAAATACCACTGGACATCTTGCATAGTGCTATCTCTTCTGAAGCATTCTGGAAAATGTCCCTCTTTAAAATTCTACTTCCTTTGGATGAAGCAATTTGGGGACTGTTGGTCCTTTATGATGTCTGGCAGTTTAAGCCAGATACCAGTTATATCATGATGTGATTCTTGGTGACCTTATACTGGATCACCTGTATATATTTATATAGCCGCATCACCTGTATTCTGAAATTCTCCAGAACCTGGAGACTGTCATTTGAGCACGTTCAACAATCTAGCTATATTGTTTTAAAATTGGCTGGTTTCCATTCTTCCATAGCACATCACTTGATTGAGTACACCTTAATGGGGCCATTCCTCATTTGAGAATGGTAGTAACTAGAATGGAGGCAAAAAATTTAAACATATATCCTTTTTTCAATAATTATTTTTTAAGACTAATAGGTAAAATTATATGCTAGAATGGAGATCCAGACATTTGTAAAATGTTTTTGAGGCATTTTAAATGAAATTGCAATCTCCTTTTTGCAATTTATAAGTAAACAATAAAGACTGCATACAATTTGTGGGCGGACAATACACAGACAGGTTAGAAAGCGCTATTTATCTAGCAATTTATTTGCATGTTTTGTAGCCTCTGAAACTCATTACAAACTTATGTGATGATTTTATCAGTTTTTAGTACATCAAACTTCAAATTTTTTTTAAATGTGCCATTTAAAAATTTTCTCACATATATCTTATAAAAATACATTATTAATGCATGAAAAATAATACTTTTCAATTTGATGCATATATTATTCAACTATGATATAAATAATTTGTAAAAGCCATCCAATTGCCATTTCTTAGAAATGATGTAAGGTATTGCCGATTTGTTTGTTAACGTTGCTCTATGCTGAAGCAATCCCTGAATTTAAGTTCACAAATTCGATTTAAACTACTTATTTTTTGTAGCATATGAAAATATAGTTTGGCCTCTGGATGTAAACCAGTTTTTCAGACTGGGCAAAAATAGATTGTATGAAGAGTATGCAAACCTACACTGATGTAGATAGTATGAAATATCCTCTGATGCAATACAGGCTTTACACTGGCACATCCTAAAACAAAGTAATCAGTGCTAGAGAGCCATTTGTGCTTAATGGCAGACTCCTGTGAGACATTTGCAAGAAGGTGTGAGTATGGTATGGCTCTCTGAATGAAGTATCACAAGTCTCTGCATGAGTATGAAAAGGTAATCCTTATTAAAGCATTCCAGACAGTAGTACACTAAGAAAATTCCAATGAGGGGAGCAGTGACATGATTGAGTCTCTATTTTCAGCAGCTGCCTTATAAAATATATGTTGTTCAAACCTTCAAGGAGTAAGTTCTTCACACACATGTACTATCCATTTACTGGGTATTTCACTAATGTCAAACATGCTTTAAAACAGTGATTCCCAGACTTCATCCCATGTGAACCCCTGTAATGAAAATACTGAATATCTAATCCACTTCCAAGGGTGAATGTAAGCAGAAAGAAGAAGTCATACTTCCCCTGACTTGGGAATTTTAATAGCAATACCAGAAGCAAAAGAAAATAAATGCTTACATATTCTTCAAGCAACCACAGACTGTGGAAGTCCAAAACAGACTGTAATTTAGTTCATAAACATCTATCTTGAGGTATAGCTACATTTAGTCACTTCAGGTCAGTTCTAACATACTGTTTGGCATTCTTCATCAACCACATTCTCTTTTCCCAAGGTCTTTATAGGCACATTATGCATAACTTGAGCAACATGGCAAACCATTGCTTGCATGCTTATATCACTTGACATAAGATGTTATTTAAAGATGGTTGATAATCCTTTGTCTAACCCAGTGGTTCTTAACTGGTGGCGTATACACTTCCTGGGAATGTGAGACACCATTTTTGATTTCTGTGGGAGGGCGGATAATTTTAAGATCAATAATCAAATACAGAGACGTAAGTTAATGATTTCTTGGTAAGGGGTGTGAGAGCATATTTTGAGAATCAAAGGGGTGTGGGCTGTGGGCTGTTACAATGGTTAAGCACCACTGGTCTAATCTCATCATTGCTTAATACTTAGACCACTTAATACTCTGATATTGTGTAGGCATTTTGAATCGAAACCATAAATTTTTCTCTTGTCTTGCTTATGAAAGATCCAAGTTTCACTATCATAGCAAACTTTAAAAGGACCAACTATTATATAGTCTAATTTTAGTGTTTAAGTGTATACAGCTATTTTGTCGCACTCCACTGATTCTAAGACCCAGCAAAAATTGCTATTTTGTTTGTTTTTAGGGGCAGAGGATGGCTCAGTCAATAACACACTAAGTTCATAATCTAATTCCCAGATCAATTCCCAATTGTGCCAGTATTGAGATTAAAGTATGCTAACCCCTGTTCTGCCTCAGTGAGAAAGGGGGGCATCAATGGGTTTGAAAAGACCCTTCTGTCACATGGGATATTAAGCCATTGTCCCTTGTACAGGAGAGTCATGCGCACATCAAAGAATATGCTGGATTGCCTTGACAGGAGACTATCATTTGTCTCCTAACAGCTGTTCGTATATCCCATCCCCCAAACTTCTCTGAACTCTTAGGTTCCTTGTGACCTCGCAATTTTTCCGCAATCTGCACAAAAAAAGCTGCTCAGAGGTAAAAACAGTCCAACGTCTTTATTTCATGTCACATATTACCAGTATCTCTCATGCAACTCCCAAGATAACAAAAACACTGCTATAGGCTATTGAAAACATCTGAAAAGCAACCCATCTGAACTATTTTCATCACTTTGGTTTTCTCACCATTTATCACTAAGCATACGCTTACCGGTTTCATCAACAGCTCTAATGAAAGAATTCATCTCGTCAACATGAATATCATTTGCCAATAGGACGAAATCATCAGCATGATCTAATTCAGATATTTTCAAACAGCACTTATAAAACTTTCAATAAGGCCACTGCCTGTTCTTTCAAGATTTGTCAGTAGCTGCATATTCTGGCTACCACTTATACATCATCACGTTATTTAAATGCCATACTTGTAGGCATCAGGGCCAATAGCCTGGTTTTGTTGCTGCCAATTCCCTATCAGGTATTCCACTGCTGGTTCTTAGCAGTGACTTTTATCAGTTTTACCATTGAACTTGGGACTCAATATAGTTAATAGGGGTTGGATTGTTTTACCTCTGAGTGGCACTTTTTTTGCACACAATGGGCTAAATGGCCAGGTCACAAGTTCCCAAAAAGCACAGAGAAGGTTGGGCAAAGGGAATCTATTGGAGAGCTTTAAGGAGACAGATGCTAGCTTCCTGTCAAGGCAGGGCGGGGGTGGCTCAGTCGGTAGCGCGCCAGGCTCGTAATCTGTAGTTCCCAGGTTCGAGTCCCAGCTGGGTCAGCGTTGAGATTTCTCTCCGCAAAATTCCCCGCCCTGCCCACGGTCAGTAGGGGACACCGATGGGCTTGGAAAGGCCGCCGTCCGTCGGATGGGACGTTAAGCCATTGCCCCGTGTGTGCGGGAGAGCCATACCCTGTGCACGTTAAAGAACACGCTGGGTGGCCTTGACGGGAGGCTACCATCTGTCTCCCAACAGATGTTCCAGTGGGTCCCCTCCCCCAACCTTCTCTGAGCCTATGGGGTCCATGTGACCTGGCCATTTAGCCCATGGTGTGCAAAAAAGTGCCGCTCAGAGGTAAAACAACCCAACCCTGTCAAGGCTTTTCAGCATATTCTTTAACATGCCCAGGGTCAGCTGTCCCACACATGGGGCTAAGGCTTAAAATTCCATTCAAAAGACAACAGCCTTTCTAAGTCTATCAGTGTCCCCTACTGACTGAGAGAAAGGCAGAGAGTTTGCAGAGATATATCTCAATACTGTCCCAGGTGCATATATAATAGTTGTATAGTACTATATTAGTTAATAGTTGCATTTATAGTATGTGGTGTGATTTAATGAAAATTTCACCGAAAATTTTATGATGTGTGATTTTAGTTAGAGACTATGATTTTGAGAAAGGTTAGCTTTTGGAATTCCCTGTTAAAACTACAAAATAAATCTTTTCATATTGATAAGTTTCTTTCTCTTCCGTGTATATCTGTTGGCTTTCATCAATACCCTGAATTATGAGTAAAATTTCAATCAGGTTATTTATGAGTACCCTGATTTATAGGGTAAAAGCAATGTCCTCATCAAACATCCCATAAAGAAAATATGAAAAATGATCAAGACCTTTCTGAAACCTGCCTTTTTAAAATCGTTCAGTTTGAAATAGTTTAAGTTACGATTTTGTATTTTGGAAATCCTTAATATTCAGAGCCTTATTGTGTTAGCTCTTGGTCGAAAAATTATCCTTGACTCGCTTTCAGTTACCACTAGAGATTCTGTAAAATCGTTTCATTTGAATACATCGCAACATTCTCAATTTTTCATTACGAATCATCTGTGGAGCCTTTTGGATTCAGAAGATAAATAGATATATTTGAGTCAGTAAAGTTCTCTTGAAGAGGCAAAGTTTTTAGAAAGACGTATCATGAGTGTTGTAAAACGAAATGGATAATGAGTCATCACTGTCAGTTCATCATAGTTGTAACCGTTGATAGTGTGTAAAACTTGTAATAACTTGTCTTATTTTTATTATCTCATGCTTGAATTTTACAGTTTATTTCTTGTATATAGTACTTTTAATTTTATATGCAAAATCTATGAAATAGGCATATAACAATAAACGTTTTCTGATAAAGTGTACAAATATTTAAAAATCGTTTATGAATGATTCACCAAAGCTTGTTTATGACGAAGTCAGAATAATGAAATCGTGATATAACGAAACAAAGCCCATTCTCCATCACTATGTGTTTTAAAACTATGTTCTTGTGTAACATAGTTTTAAAACACATAGTGTTGGAGAATGGACTTTGTTTCGTTATATCACAATTTCATTATTATCAATCGGTGCCTTCTGCACCTCAGTAATTTCTAGACTGTCATTCGGATCCCTATTTGACTTTAAATGCGACACTGGATCTAAGAATTCCTTTTCTAGGTTCTACCACTTGAAATAACAGTATTCACCAATATTTTGCTCTCCAGCACCAGTATTAGGATTTGACCTGGAAGGACCCACCGCATTCAAAATTTAGCATATTTTTTTAGATCTACAACTCAAAATACCCCCAGGCACCAATTTTTAGCTCTGCAATACCAGTAGAACTAAATTTGACCTCAAAATATCTCATGGATCGGAAATTCCTTCAAATTTCCAACAACTACAACCCGAAACATTCCCAGATACCAATTTTTGCGTTTCTAGCACTTGACGTCGAGGGCAGGTTTTGGATTTTACATGAGATCTACGACCTGGATTACCCTAAGCGCAAATTCCCAAAGTTTTATCGTTTCTACATCATAGTTGGCATCAGCATGATACCCTATCAGCCGTCAATCACTCACAGTCGTCTACACAGATGCGTATTACGAATACTTTTTTTTACCGTTCTTTATTAATAGAATGAAACTTTGTTTTCATAAGGGTTCAATAGACAAAGCGCACATATTAGCCTTTTATGCTTCACGTACCCCCTGGAAATGTGTATGTAACTGGCGTACCCTTTATGTAGCTAACCCGGGGCGGTGGTCTCAGTCGGTAGCGCGCCAGGCTCGTAATCTGTAGTTCCCAGGTTCGAGTCCCAGCTGGGTCAGACCCGAGCTAACCCACCACCTACACTGAAGTGAGGGAAAGAAACTGGGGCGGCAAACCTAACAACAGAAACTTAGAGGTTTGCCACACTTCTCTCAAACTAGCCTAGAAGATGCTTAGGGGACCGTATACAAATTTGTATACGGTATTCAGTAAGACATACTACTGAGGTAATCAAGAAGTTAATATTTAAAAAAGGCAACCAATAAGTAAATAACATCCAGTGTTATATTTTGCATCTATGCTTAGGGTTGGGTTGTTTTACCTCTGAGCGGCACTTTTTTGCACACCATGGGCTAAATGGCCAGACCACAAGGACCCCAAAGGCTCAGAGAAGGTTGGGGGAGGGGACCCACGGAACAGCTGTTGGGAGACAGATGGTAGCCTCCCGTCAAGGCCATCCAGCGTGTTCTTTAACGTGCACAGGGTATGGCTCTCCCGCACACGGGGCCACGGCTTAACGTCCCATCCGACGGACGGCGCCCTTTCCAAGCTCATCGGTGTCCCCTACTGACCGTGGGCAGGGCGGGGAATTTTGCGGAGATAAATCTCAACGCTGACCCAGCTGGGACTCGAGCCTGACGCGCTACCGACTGAGCCACCCCCGCCCCGCATCTATGCTTAGTTGGAAATCTATTTTGATGAAACCGAAAAATTGGAGGCTAAAGAAAATAAAATTTCAGTTTCACATAATGAATTTGAGAAAACAAACAGAATTTCTACAAAGGATAATATTTTTCACTACTGGAAAAATCAAGACAAAGTATTGCAAAGAATTATTCTAATGGCACTTGGGTATCTACAGGGAGAGTTTTTTCTATGCTTAAATGGATTCTCTCTGACAAAAATAATTTGGATTCGAAATTATTAGGAGACGTTTTGCTTTTAGTGCTGAATAAACGATAGAATAACATTGATTGCATTATAATATCAATTATTTAATATTTTTTGAGTGAATTTCGTTGGTTTGTTTTTTTTTGTTGACTATGCGTTATAATGTTAATATTTCTGAAGAAAATTTCACTTTTTGTTAAATATCGTCGAGTCATTTTAGCAGTTTGTTTCAAAAATATTAACTTGTACACAAATATCATTATAGTACTAAGAATTATGATAGAATTACTAATAAAGATTCATTTTATTCTGAACAATTCCTAGAAATCGTGTAAATTTCTTCAGTCAGGGACACATCCAGGGGGATTAACCCCCCACCCCCCAAATCTGGTCGTCTGATGTGAAATCTCAAAATTGTCTACCTGATTTGAAATCCAAAAAATTATTTTCGTTGTAGCTTCATAGTGTAGGCTCGATACTAAAAGCAGATATACTACAGGAAATAAAAAAGGCAACACTTGCAGAAAGTTATGCAAATGTGATGAAATTTAGGGAATCAGTAGTATACGGAAATTATTAGGTTTGCAGGATGATCCAAACGACTGGCGCGGCGCGAGCTGACGTCAGGTTCGCAGCAGTCAAACAGATAAAGGCAAACAAGGCTCCCTGGTTGACAATACGTTGTGGAAATTGTTCAAAACCACCAAGATGCCCTTACACAGACGTCGACAGCCGTTCCAACTCTTAACAGACTTTGAGCATGGAAGAATCATCAGCCTTACAGAAGCTGGTTTGTTGTAGAGATGTGGCCAACCTTGTTGGCCACAGTTCCAGCACCATCGTACACATATGGTGCCAGTGATTCAAGAAGGATCCAGCATATACCGACAAGGATCAGGAAGACTACGGAGAGACAGGACCGCCATTTGCGATGTATGGCATTGCATATCAATTTGATTCGCGACTACAACGCAACAGGCAACAGGGCTGGCAACAGGTAACACATTGAATACCTACAAGGCGGTTGGTAAACAACAAGCTTTTGCAGTTCTCATTGCAAGCCTATCGTTCGGCACTGCGTTTGCCACTCGCATCTGCCCACTTGCAAACACATCTTCAGTGTGTTGTCTCAGACAGAACTAGAACGAACAAGAGTGGAGTACCGTGGTGTTTAGTGACGAATCTCATTTTTGTCTTGGTCAGCACGACAGACAGACCGACGTGTTCGCTGTCATTCAGGGGAAAGGAACGTCATTCAGTGCATGCGACATCACATAGCTTCCGCACTTGGTGTGGTGTGCTATTAGTCCGACATCTAAGTCAGAACTGGTCATCACAAGGGTATTCTAACTGCCCAACGATATGTTGCCAAAATTTTGCAGCCAGTGGCTGTCCCATTTGTCAGCAGCGTGGAACCTTTTACCAGCAAGATAAGTCCCGTCCTCACACAGCCCTCATTAATCTGCAGTATCTACACAAGCAAAACGTTCAGGTATTACTACGGCCAGCACGCTCGCCAGACCTTTCACCTATTGAACACGTTTGGGACATGATGGGCTGACAGCTTCAACAACACCCACGAGGTATGTCAACCAGTGTCGCTGAAATGGAACAGCGACTTCGCGCTATTTGGCGTTCTATCCCTCAGGAGGACATAGAGCTGTACGATAGCCTTCCCTGCCATTTTCATGAATGCATTGCTGCGCGGAACAGTTCAACATCATGCTAAATTTACCAGGTAGGTAAAGTGGTGATTTTTTTTTTTTTTGATAATGTAATCGCATATCTTACTGTATGCTAACAGCTTCCTGCGTTTTAATAAAATGGCATTAATCCTTCCAGGTGTTGCAATTTTTTTCTTATAGTATATAAGAAAATAGCTAAATTTTTATTCCATACATCATAGAATTTCATGTTAACCTTTCCTGTCTGGTAGAATATTTTAGTAATTAGGACACCGTGCTCAAGTCTCATTCTCAGACTTATCTTCTTAGTCTTATCCCGCACCCCTAAACTAAATTTTTGGAACCCCCTCGAAACTAAATTGTCGAATCGTCCCGGATACTAAATTTACCCCCACCCCCTGGAACTAAATCCTGGTACATGTCTGTCTTCGGTAGTTTCGATTGTATGGCTTACATACATTATCAGAACACATAGTGTGGGGTCATCTTATTTATTCATAACCTTGTCTGCTAATTGCAATTTTTATTTCTTTATAATTCTTAAAACACAATTTTTTAAGAATCAATGGGAAAAAAAATAACCGCAACAATTCTATTTACACAAATCTATTTATTTCGTTATTAATAATTGTTATTAATATTGATAAGGTTTCTTTTTCCAATTTTTTATTTATTTCTTAACAAAGTGGACTGATTGAATTGATACAAACCGGTGGACAATGCTGTTGCATACATATATAGTTGGTTATAATTACATTGACATTATTCAGATCTCGACGGATCACAGTTAGTGCCACCAGGTGGCGTGGGTGGGCTAAAATAAAGAAAATACCAAGTTGAACAAACATAATTTTTACAAATAAAGATTCTCAATATGTGAACCATTCGTATGCAAAATGTACTGGAAACAATACGGCATGGTTCACAATTGCTTGAAACATGTCTTGGGGAATGGTTGCAACATGCTGTGTTATTCTTGCCTTCAGTTCAGCAACCGATTCAACATTACCTAAGTATACTCGGCTTTTCAAATAACCAAAAATTGCGTTGGGTTTAGGTCAGGGGAACGTGGTGACCAAGCTTTGGAAAATATTCGAGAAATTTTTCTGTCCTCACCAAATGTGATGCGCAACAATTGCATTGCCGTACATGCAATATGGGGTGGTGCCCCATCCTGCATGAAGGTTATCGAGTCTAAAAAATTTCTTTCTTGCAAAACCGGAAAAATCTTGTGACAGAGATCTGTGTAATGTGGTCCATTCACCAATCGATGCACGGAGGCCTTGAGGCACGATCTCAACGGATTATAAAGTTTGCTGTAAACCCGCACCATACAGTTATATAGTCGGAGTGTAAGGGCACATCATGTGGGTACCCATATTCGGCAGTTGTGCGTATTCATTGCTTCGTGTAAAGAAAAATGTGCCTCATCAGTCCATAAGACGAAGGCCACGTGTCATCGAGCTGCATCCTCGCCAGAAATCGCAAAGCGAAGTCAGTGCTCAGTTCGGGGTCATGTGGTTGCTGCTGCTGCACCCTATGAATTTCATAAGGATCCCATTTCAGGATTGACTGTATAATTTATGAAAAGACAGAAGTTACAGTTGCCAGGATACCTGTCTTGCTCTAACTATAGGTAGCTCCGATTACGACTGGATTTCTGCAAGGGTAAGTGCAATATCTTCGACATTGCTTTCTGCAACAGGCCGCTAGACACACCCAACTCATCTGTTCGAATTTCTGTATCATATTCTTCAGTCTATCTAGGACAAAGGTCCTTTCCTTATATCTTTCGGATGATGATATTCGCGTAATGCAGCAGCGGCATTACTACCGTTTTGGTAAAAGAGTTTCACTAGCAAAGCTCGGTCCTTCTTGCACATACCCATGGTTCCTTCTAGCGATTATACAGAAAGTATCACATTTTATAGTGTGCCTCATGCGACTCTCACCTACGATTGGCTGCAATGTCACGACAAATTAGCATTTTCTACCACATTTTTAGCACATCCACCCCACCTGGTTGCACTAAAATTAACTAATTTTTTTATTCGCAAATTCTCTACCCCATGTTTCGTTCCCGTAAGATATCCACCACTTTTCGCTGTGATCCATTGAGTAGATCCTTCTCTACATCGTTATGAGTAATGTCAGTTTAATTATAACCACCTCGTGTAATAAAAATGATAATATAAGCTCACCGGACAAAAAATTTGTCATCTTCCATCATAAGAGGGTTATGTTCATTCGATAGCAACAGAGGGCGCACCAGTAATAAACGCGTCCTACAAATAGCTGTAACGTGCACTACAGGATTCATACAGTGACAAGAAGTGGTTGTGGGTGTGTTAGTCGCTCCATTTGACATGGGTCGTGCCAAAGATGTGAATGAGTGGCAAAAAGGTTATTTGCGTTTGGCCGAGCCAAAGAACATAGTGTAGAAAAAGTTGCTCCCTTTGCAGGTGTGTCGAAACATACTCTCCAAAGGGTCTTCCTGCAGTGGCGTACTATGCAGTCCACCATTAATCGTTGCCAGAACTGTGGCAGAAAGCCTGCTCACCAATAGGGACTGCCTCAGTGTGTCAGGCACTGTTAGGGCAAACCACTTTTTTTTTTTTTACAATGAGGTAGGAATTGCTCCAGTCAGTCAATACAGGCCTACAACAAGCTGTTTCTGAATGAACACTCTGAAGGGAACTGCATGCCATGGATATCTGGAGCAGAGTATCACAGAAGAAACCTACGCTAACAGCTCTGCACGGCGCCACAAAGACTGGATTGTCGACTCTTGGAAGCGTGTGACGAGTTGCGTTTTTACTTGTACTCGAATGATTCGAGGCGACGGGTACATCGTAAGCAGTATGAGGATTGTATGCAAGGTTCTGTTCAAGCTGGAGGAGGCTTGGTGATGTTCTGGGAGTGTTTCACGTACGAGGAAATGGGTCCTTTGGTTGCGGTGACGTCACACTTGAACCAGAAGGGCTATATGAAGCTACTGGACGACTACACGTTGCCATTTGTGCAGCATCTCCAAAGTGAACAGCAGAAGGATACCCCAGTCTTCCAAGACCAATTGTTTCGTGCACAGGGCACGAAGTGTGTCGGAATGGTATGACAAGCATTCTGAAGCTTTGAACTTCTCGACTGGCCCGTCAAATCCCCAGATTTGAATTCCATAGAAATTTTGTGGGACTATTTGGAGCAATGAGTGAAGCGCCATCACAGCCATATGGCCAATCATGCCAAACTGCGGCATTTGTTGCTGGAAGAGTGGATGAATGTTGATGTGCACTACATCCACACAGTGGTAGCATCCATGCCAGACAGGATTTCGGACGTACGGAGGCATCACGTGCTATTAGGTGACATTCAGCCAGGGGGGATTAATTTTTTGTCTGGTGATCTTATATTTCATTATTTTGCATTTTTACTAAAAATATTTCGAAATAACGTTAACGTAACGTCATAACAAAATTTTTATTTTGTATACAGTATATAACGTTACGTTAACGAAAAACAAAAAAAAAATACTAAAGTTTTTGGCTGTGACGAAAAACGTAACAAAACGTTTTTCATTTCCATTGTCAACACTGATTATTATTGTTACAAAGTTGTAAATAACGTAAATATTTTTTATAATTTTTCTCAGTGAATTATTGTATTTATATGTAAATTTTGCCTTCAATATGTCCTGCATATTAAAAATATTATACATATAAATTTTCTTACTGCTGCCTGCAGATTTAGAGACTATCTCTTGTGCTTCCCATCGACAGGCACAGGTTGTGCACCTTTGATTTACACTGAATATATTCTACAAAACCAATTGCAAACTCTATGATATATAACAAAAGTAATATCTGAATAAATTGAGCCTATACACCAAAAAAGCATTTTTTGTAACCAAACGGATTTTTATTTGGGCAACCGTAATTCGTTTATGCTCTACAAAGAATGAAACACTATTTTGCATTGCAGGAGCTTCATAATCTGATTTGCATCTAAAATTTTTAACAGCAATAGCGAACGAAATGCCATTGCCATCAAATCTTTTTGGTGACCAAAGGGCCATACTTCATAGTCAGCTTCAGCGTCTAGAATTGTCAAGGGCGGACTCTAAAACTCTAAGCTATGTCAATTATATATAATATATATATTTATTCTGACTAAAGAGAATGCTATAAAATAAACATGAAATTTGTGAAAACCTTTATTACCTATTAAAATTATTCATTTTTTATGACTACTAATACAACTTCATAATGCTACACAATAAAACTTGAAATACATTTTTGTGGTCCCTTTTATAATGAGACCATAAGCTCAGTTTGCTTATGCATAAGTCCGGGCCTGGGAATGGCAAACAGCTCAGATGCTCCCTCCTGTTCTTCATATCTCCTTAGGCAAAAGCACATACTCCAGAGTCCGTTCGAGCATTAGTGCGCTGTGCAAAGTGAAACGGGGAGCTACAGCTAATCAGTTTTGCATGGATTTCAATGTAAGATGCGAGAAGCCAGTATCGTCGAAAATAGTACGTCGAGACCTCAGAGTGCTGGATATTGTCAAGTTGCACTTCATGAGTCACTCATCACACCTGTGAACACAAGTGTCATGTTTAGTGGTGCAAAGATCAAAAACAGTGTAGGAATATGATATGGCTTAACAAATCATCCTACAATTTGCTTTTGACAAATGGATGAATACACGTGTGGCACCAAAATAAGGAAGCTTGCAACTCTAATTTCTTCTTATCTACTGTTAATAGTTCTATATTGGTGTGGGATACTTTCTCTTAGCAAGGTTTGGGTGCATTCATTTCGTTAGATTTCCGTTAGAATGCGAGATTAATGTCAATCACTATTTGACAGTCCTAAATGATCATCCAATGGTACAGCATTTCTTTCATGAAGGGAGAACTGTCTTTCAGGATGACATGCTTTTATCCAAAGAGCACAAGTGGTCACCCAGTGGTTTGAGAAGCATGAGCTGAACTTTTTCACATACCGTGGCCATTGCAGTCACCAGATATCAGCCCACTGGAAAATTCATTACCTGTATTGTGTCACTTACACCTTTTTCTTTCAGTTTAAATGATTTTTATTTCTCTTCAAATACAAAATACAACTGAATTTTTTTTATTGGCATATTTTATGAAAACGTTTATTGTGAACTGTGATGTGATTTTGTTAATATTAACTGAATTTAAGCTATTTTCAATAATAAAATATGTATTTATATTATAATTAAATTAAGTATCATTTTTTTCTATTCATTCAATCCGAAGGGGCACCAAATAATTTCCGTGCCCAAGGCACCAAAAGTGCTGAAAATGGTACTGGTTCCCTCCCTCTACCTAAAAATGGTTAAACAACTTCTAAATGGTAGCAGATACCCTATGTGTAAGAGAGCCATACACTGTGCACATTAAAGAACACACAGGATTGCCATGACAGAAGACTTCCATCCATTCAAAAGCTACCCAGTAGATCCCCTTTCTCTAACTGGGGCCGTCGTGAAGAAACGGGCGTGCTCCAACAAATCCTGAAGTCAATGGTGCGGCTTGCATTCATCAAAGTGCATTGAAGTATGCTACATAAAATCTCACTGTTTTCCATTATATTCGATACATTTTCACAAATATGGTTCGAAAGCTTTTTCAATTGACATTTCATGAATAAGCACCTCATGAATAATTAATTAAAATAAATAAGCTTTTTTTTTTTTCAATGAAATTTTACCACAACAAATTTTAAAGTCATGCTGCTGATAGGTGTGGAATTAAATGGTACATTTATTTCAATTATTTTATTTAATAGCATAATATTCTAAAGTTTTTTATTACTGACAATTGTAGAATTAAAATACGAATTTAGATTATATTTCAATAATTTTATTCAAAATTAGATTAATAATAAAACTTTTGTAATTCAGTTTCACATCTTATAATGAAAATGCAAAATATTTGTACCTGATTTTTGTATAAAATTACAAACACAACAGAAATGACACATATATTACATAACAATAGCTTGAAGTAAGCAAATTACTTTTTATATATCTTGTATTTCAAAAAAGAGAATTATGAATTACTTTAAACAATAATTTCACACTAATAATGGAACTAAATAATAAACGTTTGAAAAAAAGAAATTTTTCTTATTATTTGTACAAACATCTCAACAAATAAACAGGACAAAATATTTTAATAAGCCATGAGTTTCGTTTCAATTTTGAATTTTGAACTATTGTTTCAAGACATGCTACATCAGTCATCATATCAATATTTGATTACAAATGACTTGTGAATGTCACTCACACAATTATGCAAATAAACAGAAGAAAAATATTCTAATAAAAAGTAAATAAATACCCCTTCGATAAGCTGCTTGCCACAGAGGTCTGACAGGAGTCTGTCAGTTTATAGGCCATAGTAGAAGATTCTACTAAACAATTTCAGTTTCTCAAAGTACATAATTAAATCTGAATTTTTTTAATGCCATCATTAAATAAGCAGAAGAAATATTCTAATAAATTTCAGTTAATGACTCAACTGACACACATTATATTATTAATATTGGCATAACATGGCTTGTGAATGTCACTTACACAACTGAGCAAATAAACACAAGAAAAAATAATCTGTTCAGTTTCAATTGCTAACTCAGTAAAGACACATCAGGAAAGACACATTCACAGACCGAAAGAGACACGTTAATAGTGGCTTAAAACACAAAACTAAGCAAATGAACAGAATAAAAAATATTGTAATCATATATGAGATTCTACTAAGTAATTTGAATTACTCAACATTGATAGATATTATATCTATCATCACAAAAATATTTCTTTTGTAATGAGTCTGAATATCTTTTGCTTACACATATCAGGAAGCGAACAGAAAAAAATATTGTAACATCTATGATACTGTTGGACATAAGTAAATGAAATACTTGCAATGTTTAAAAGGTAGTTCTAAGATTTTGTCGTTTCATTTGTAAACACTGATAACTTTCTTGTTTTAGTTTTATAGTTTTTATCATTCCTCACTTTGCTAAAATTATTTGTCACCTTGAATGCTTAAATGCAAATATCAAAACCGATTCTTCACTAATATAACAAACAACATCTGTCTCAAAGGTGCAACACACACTGCGCTTTCAAATATGGCGCTATTATAGCAACTGATTGTCTGCAACCAAAAAGCGTAAGCCCATGGTGTTGACCCACGTCACGTGATATGCTGCTTGGAGCAAATGATCTTGCCCCAACCTTCTCTGAGCCCTTGGGATCTTTGCGACCTGTCTATTTAGACAAATATATGCAGAAAGGTATCATTCAGAGGTAAAACTACCCCTTGATTTCACTGTGGATAAAAGAGACTAGGCTTTGTTTCAAGGTTTTACTTGTCTTTTAGAAAAAATGGTGAGAATATTGCAAATTTTTAGAGAAAATTTTCTTAAAATGGAAAACTTAGAAACGCAAAATTCCAAAAGAAGTGAGAGTTTGAAGCTCTGTATGTATTAGTTTAATAATATTTGAACTTTATCCATGCTGGGTTGGGTTGTTTTATCTATGAGCGGCATTTTTTTGCACACAATGGACTAAATGGCCAGATCACAAAGACCCCCAAAGGCTCAGAGATGGACAGCTGTTGGGTGACAGATGGTAGTCTCCCATCAAGATCAGTCAGCATATTCTTTAGAGAACACAGGGTATGGCTCTCCCGCTTATGAGGACCAAGGCTTAATATCCCATCCAACACATGATAGCCTTTCCCAACTCTTCAGTGTCACCTACTGACCGTGGACAGGGTGGGGAGTTTTGTGAGATAAATCTCAACCTTCACCAGCTGCGACTTGAACTTGGGAACTGCAGATTACAAGCCTAGCACGCTATCGATTGAGCTACCGCCACCCCCCATGCTAAGTAAACCCTGTCTTTTTTATATATTTTTATCTGTTATTAGACGTTTCCTTATGCTTAATTACTACTAGTTTTATTTTGTAACATTGGAAATATGCTATGAAGTAAGGCGTAGTTATGTGAATATCATAAACAATCGTTAGTGTAGAAAGAACGAACAACATAGAAAAAACAGCGAAAACATGATTTAATGCATACTAGCAGAATTGTCAGTATTATTTGGGCCGTAACGTACCGGAATTATCAATGACTCAGTAGAAAGCTCCCATGAGTGTTCTGAACAGGTGCACTGACACTGTTTTGGTAAAACTGGGCGTTCTCTGGTGAGTGAAGGTTCAGCTCCCTGTAATTCGACAGATACTTGACAATTTTGGCCCCAAATTTGGTATGATATGCGACTTTCTGCATAGAGTTTATAGATCAGGTTCCTAGCTTTAACTGTCAGGATTAACCCCTGCAAATATCCGAAATCTCTGGGGACGCTGCCATCTTCTTCCTTATAAATAGAGTGGTACATTATCAATGAACAAACACTTCCTGGGCAACTTTTGAGGAGGGAACTAATTCATAAGATAAATACTCCTACAGTGTGATAAGTTATGATGAGATTAACCATAGATGAAATTTGTTGGTCCTAAGTTTCATTGCTTAGGTGTTGTTTTGGAACAGACATAGAGACAAACTTTCTAAAATATATAATGGATTCAGACAAATTTAATCATGTGGTATGCAGGCTATTCGAAATTTTGTTTAAGAAATAGCTTTTCCAATGTTTTCGATACTGTGGTTAGTTTTACTTCTTGCTGGTTCTTTCTATTCGAAAAACAACTTTGTCACATAGATAACTACATGTTCTTCCTTATGAAATCAGTAAAATATAAAGGCTACTTTTCAGTGGTATTGATTACTGGCGAACTATTGGTTCAATGTAATCGTTGAACTAGTCTGTGCATGCATGAAAAGTTAATGTTGGAAAGTCCCAACTTATTGGTGTCAGTTGAGCTGGCACCAGCACTTACTGCAGGAGAAAGCACTTCTTCAGTGTTGTAGAAAGTAAGTATGTGGTTTATTTTGGAGAAATACATTCTCTCATGTATCATAGATGAAATACATACAAGTATTTCATTCTCAGCTTTGTGTTTTGATATAGTGAGAGAAAATTTTATGATGAATTTCATAAATAAATCTAATTTTTGTAACAAATTTGCTTGCTTTACAAGTCACTTTTGAGCTGTTATTTTTAGCTCTGAAGTTCATTTTTAATGACTTCAGATTTTGAATGAAAAACGATTTTTTTTTTGGAGGTTGCATGCGAATCAAGAATTTTAAAGTTTTAAAATCTTAGCTCTTTGCAAATTACAAAGCAACTCATGTTGTTTGATCTTAGCGAAAAGTGTTTCTGTTTCATCTTATTCTAATGATATTCTGATAAGTTTAATTTGCAAGTAATTCTTTATCTGATTTGAAATTTCTGCTTCCTCTTTGTTGTAGATGATGAGCAAAGAGTGAATAAATCAACAATGCTGAACTGTAATTTATAAATCTAAATTATATTTAACATTTTATTTCAAACATGACTTAAAACTGTTAAGAAATATGAAATTATGTCAAAATTAAAATGATTAATTTTAAATTTCATGATTTAGGCCAGAACATGGAATTATCTGGCCAGCCATGTTCCAAGACACATGCTCCAAAGGCCTGCCCATAGGTGTGATTTTTTTTAAAAATGGGATAGAGGGTATTTACAAAAGGGAGGATGGTTAATAACCAAGCTGCACCTAAATTTAGTAGTGTTTATCTCTTATTTAAGACAAATTTTTGATGTGACAAGCAAACTTTCAAAAATACACTGTTGTTCAAAAGTAAAGTATACTGTATCTTGAAATTGAAAAGTAAGAGTTCTAAAATATGTATATATTTCGAACCCATACCAAAACGTTTGGTGCAAAACGTGTGTGCAGTTTCACTCTTCATAGGTTTGGCAGAATCGACAGTCCCAATTTTGCTACTTGTGCAATATGTCTGAAATTGTGTCCCATATCATGCTTAACTATTCCCCGCTACACTGTTGATCAAACTATTTTCTTTCAGAAGCATTGCTACTGAAATCTCCATTATTACATCACTTCTATGTTAGGTACTCACCAGAACAGGAAGTCACTGTATACAGCAGTTTCACTCTTCATAGGTTTGGCAATCGACAGTCCCTGCTACTTGTGTAACATGCCTGAAATTGTATCCCATATCGTGTTAAACTGTTCCCCACTACACTGTTGATCGAACAATCTTCTTTCAGAAACATTGCTACTGAAATCTGCACTACTCCATCACTTCACTGTTAGGTACTCACCAGAACAGGAAGTCTCAGTGAGTACACGAGCATATCCTTATTCGTACTGAATGAGGATATGCATGTGTATACATTGAGACTTTCTGTTCAGAAAAAAAAAATTTTTTTTGAAAAAGCTGTCTTTGCTTTTCGAGATTAATATACATTTTTCTTTTTAGGTTTTTGTGGAATTAGAAAGGCGTCTTCTAGTATAAGTAATAAATTACCCCTCAAGCAGCTGCTTGCCACAGAGGTCTGATCTGGAGCCTGTCAGTTTTATATGCCATAGAAAAAAATTTGTGAGAAAGGCTAGACCTCAGCAAAAGGACAATACAAATATAAATGCCTTACTCAGGTCCCTTTCATCACTCGTTTCATTTTCCCCTCTCCTTTCATTAGTGTAAGAAACCTGATTTTGGAGCTTATTTTATCATGAACTAATATTAACTTGAAGCAAAGCTGAGTAATGGGGAAGGAAACTTGTCCAATGACAATATTCAAACGTAAGCTGTAAAGAACTAAAGATCACGTGATCGCCTGTGACCGTCAAGTGCGAAAACTATACAAAACAAGCCACTTCTTTCGGAGGTACGTGTTGAATGGATGTGTTAAAAATATGGCAAAGTACTGTTCCAATAAATGTAGATTTCTTCTGCCTGTGACTACCTCTGCTACTACAAATAAAAAGTTGTATATATTTCCTAAGGAAAAGGAACAGTAGGTTAGGTGAATTTATTAAATGTGGTGTATTAAGATTATTTTTAAAGGAGGAGTCAATCCTAGGAAAAATTTCGACATAAGTACTCATCGCTACACTGTGGCAAGTGGTGATTCTGGCAGTCACTAATACGCCGCGCATTTTTACTATTCAATCATACCTCTTTACCACTCAGTTTTGCCTTGAAGCCAATTATTTTTTAACTTATGATATGGAAGAGGTAAACAACGTTACCCTCAATTTTTCCTCAACAACAGAGTTCTGTAACCGTGAGAAAAATGGGTGAAATGCGGAGATGTTTATTTGCTCTTTGTAAATATATGAATTCGTTATTAATATCTCCAAATACTAAACGAGCTTTAAGTACAACAGTGATTGCTCGCGATTGCTTTAACATCCAAGACAGTGACGATTTCGAGAAAAAAGTTATAGAGAGTCCTATTCCTGTTGTTGTTGACTTTCATGCAACGTAAGTAGAATCCAGCATTGCCGTATAGCTCACGTGTATCAAACACGTAAAGATTCTGGTTACCTCTATCATTCACTGTGTTCGTGCGGGAGTGTAATTTATGCCACTCAGCTACTAGATGTCGCCATGATTTGAAGCAGAACATAAGGAATGCATAACGCAATAGTAATGATATAAAGCAGCAGTTCCCAAGCTTTTTTTTTTTGCATTCGAACAATTACCCTGTAATTTTTTTGTATCAGTGTTAAGTAAATACGAACTTACATTCGTTTTACTAACAAAAGGAGTATTGGTGATTATTTTGAAAGGAGTAATAATGTTGCCATTTTTTTAGGAAAGTAATCCATGAAAGTAGCTCAATCCCACACTACTGCCATAGAGAAAAAATTCCAGAAAATTTATAAAACGTTTTAAAAAGAAAGTAAGGATAAAAAAAAACATACAAAATCATAACACTGTTGATCCATACTGAAAAACTGAAAGGCTAAATCAATCATAAAATTGTAAGCAATGCACTGCTAATCTGTACTTTAAACAAGCCCCTTGGGCTAAATAACTCAATGGGATAAAACAATCACAAAAATACACAAAATTGTAAATAATTCACTAGTGATCTGCACTCAGAATAAAAAGGGAGGTTGGACAACTATGGCTACTTTTCTTTTTTTCTACCCTGCTGAGGAGTGGTCAACCACACAGGGTCCTGGTGCTGACCATATAAACCTACTGGACTGGACAGATATATGGCTCTGAGCTTGATTATGGATCCTGATTTTGCTGCACTGGTGGGCTTCTGTGGAGGGAAAATCTTCCGCTGTGTTTTCTTTTTGTTTGTGGGTTGACAGCCCCAAGTGAATAGATCCACAGGATATGTTTATCAGCTGGTGGATAATCCTGAGCAGAAGTCATCGCAGGCACCTGAACTCTTTGCTTCTATTGGCATCGTCAAATTTTACATTGGAGGAAGTCTTCCAGTGTAGATGGCTTCAGCCTTTAGTAGTGGGGGAACGGGTCTTTGCCCCATGTCTGCGATTAGGGGGCTGTTTGATATTGTCGGCATTCCCTCTCTCAATAAACATAGTTTCTTTAAACATCCCACTAACCATTTTCTCTCCGTAGGTAGTTGGAATGTGAGGACTCTGCACAGAGCTTTTTCTCTTGATGTCCTCACACAAGAATTCCACCGTTATAATTTAGATATTCTCGGCTTGCAAGAGACCAGATGGACAGATAAAGGTCAGATTCTTAAAAATAATCTTAAATTTCTCTTTTCAGGGAGGGACGACAAAAAGCATCACCAAGGCGTGGGTCTGCTTCTCAGCAGACACGCTAGTGATGCTCTTCTAGGATATGAGTGCATTAATGAAAGGTTTCTTACAGCAAAATTTCAGACAAGTGTTAAAGACTTGAATGTTATCTGCTGTTATGCCCCCACTGAGGATGCCGATGAGGATGAGAAGGATAGGTTTTATGAACAACTTCAGGATATTTTGAATTCTGTCAAGAAAGGAGATATTACCCTTGTTCTTGGTGACTTCAATGCCAAAGTTGGTACTGACTCTGACCTTTGGGGAGGAGTAATAGGCCCTTTTGGTATTGGTAGCTGCAATAGCAATGGGCAACGTCTCCTACAGGTAAGTAAACTCAATGGATTCAGAATAACTAACACTTATTACAAACACCGCGACATACATTAGTACACATGGGTTTCACCTGATGGGCTGCATAAGAATATGATTGATTACATATTAATTAACAGCAAATGGACTAGTTCTGTTAGGAATACCAGGGCATATAGGGGAGCTGAAATTGGATCTGACCATTACCTTGTTAAAAGTGTGTTGCAACTTAAACTTAAAAAGTGTTGTGCTAGGGTTAAAAAATTTACTTTTAATACTGAAGCTCTGATAGATCCAGTTATTGCCAAAGCTTACCATGATAGGTTACTTAGTCATTATGACAGTCATGGTTTGCTTACTACTGAAGTGGAGGAAGAATGGGATCATTTTAAACAGGCTTTTTTGGACACTAACAGTACTCTTTTAGGAAAAAAGGAGCAGAAGAGGCAAAATTATCTGAGTGATAAGGCACTTTAGCTTATTTCGGAAAGAAAGAACTGCAGGAATGCCCTTAATCAATACCCTACTAGTCCTAATAGAAAGCATTACAGAGACCTTAATAAACTTGTAAAGGATCAGTTAGCTGCTGATAAAAATTTTTGGCTTGATGGTTTGGCTGACAAAGCCGAGGAAGCAGTTAGACAGCACAACAGCAGAGAGCTGTACCAGATAGTTAATGTTTTGTGTGGTAGAAAACGGACAGGCATACAAGGATTGAAGGATAAACAAGGTAAGGTTATAGAAGGGGAGGATTCTGTCATGGCTAGGTGGGCTGAGCATTTCAGTGATGTTCTAAACAATGTAGTTAGTTCTACTCCCATTGTTTGCAATGATGATAGATGCATTGGTGGCTTTAATGTTGGCCCTATAACACAATCTGAAGTTAGTTTGGCTGTTTCTAAACTTAAACTTCATAAATCCCCAGGGGTAGATGAAATTACTACGGAAATGCTTAGAGCTGGGAATGTTTCGGTTACCACTTGGATGACTGAAATTCTGAATCTCTTTTATGATAAAGGCATGGTTCCTAAGGATTTTACCAGAGCTATTGTTATCCCTATTTTCAAAAAAGGTGATCGCAGTTCTTGTGATAACTATAGGGGTATCAGCCTACTCTCTGTTCCAGGTAAAGTTCTTTCCATGATTGTGCTTAATAGAATTAAGAATCTGGTTGACAGGCAATTGCATGATGAGCAATGTGGATTCAGAAGTGGTAGGGGATGTGTAGATCAGATATTTTCACTTAGGCAGATTCTTGAGAAATGTTTAGAGTTTCAGAAACCTTTGGTTGCTAGCTTTGTTGATTTCAAAAAGGCTTTCGACTCTGTTGATCGTCATAATTTGTGGTTGATTGTGAGATCATATGGTATACCAGACAAGTTAGTTAACATTATGAAAGCTCTCTATAATAACACTGAGTCGTGTGTGAGAGTTGGTAAGGCTTGTAGCAATTGGTTTAGCATTACTTCTGGTGTTCGACAAGGGTGCATTTTGTCTCCTTTTCTCTTTAGCTTGGTTATTGATTATGTTATGCGAAATTCACTTCAAGGGAAAGATTTTGGCCTTAAATGGGCTGGAGATACGAAAATTTCTGATTTAGATTATGCTGATGATTTAGCCCTTTTGGCAAATGATGTTGATGAGATGAACTCTTTCATTCGAGCTGTTGATGAGACTGGTAGTAGAGTAGGTTTGGTTATAAACAGAGAGAAAACTAAAGTGATGAAAATTGGTCAGGCAGGCTGTGATTCAGTTAATCTGAATGGTTGCAGTCTTGAGCAGGTGTCACAGTTTAATTATCTTGGGAGCTATGTAACAGATAATGGTGATGTGCGGCATGAGATTAACAGACGAATAGGGATTGCTGCTGGGACTTTTAAGAATCTATGGAGAGTGTGGAGAAATAGGCGTATACACCTAAAGACTAAAATTAGACTATATAATAGTTTGGTTCTTTCTAGGGTTAGTTATGGTAGTGAAACTTGGACACTTTGTAAACAAGATAACAGGAAACTAGATGCTTTTGATTCCAGATGCTTACGCAGTATCTTGGGCATTAGGTGGTTCAATTTTGTAACTAATGATGAGATTAGGAAAAGGAGTTTGCAACCTCCTTTAAGCAGCATATTGTGCAGAGAGAGACTCCGTTGGTTTGGCCATGTTGCCCGTATGAATAATTATAGATTGGCGAATAGGGTTATGAACAGTGTGCCTAAAGGCCTCAAAAAGAAGGGGAGACCTAGGATGCGGTGGGCAGACAATGTCAAACAGGACCTTGTTAGAATTGGTGTGCAGTGGCCAGATGCAGTAGATGTAGCTCAGGATAGACTTGCTTGGAGAACTAAATTGCACGGTCTGGTTGGACCTCCGTAGCCCATGGCTGCTTGAGGATGATGATGATGATGATGAACAAACAAAATGACTTAAAACAATTGCAAAACTTCACAAAATCATAAAAAATGCACCACCAATCCAAATTTGAAAAAAGCCCCAGGGGTTAACCCAATGGGTTAAAACAATCCCAGATCCTCACTTGAAAAACACTCACACTGTTGATCTGCACTTGCAAAAAAATAATAATAATAATGGGTTAAAAAATGCACGACAGATCCATACTCAAAAAACACCCAAGGGTTAAGTAACTCAATGGGTTAAAATATTAGCAAAATTGTAAACAATGCACTGCTGATCTGCATTCAAAAAGAAACACCGGGGGTTAAATAACTCAATGGATAAAAATAACCAATAAAGAAGCATATATCTGAACTAAAAAACTTCAAGATTAATGCAAAATATTTAGGCCCAAACCACGACTTTTCCCTTTCTGAACACATATACTACTATCCCCAATTAACATTCATAACCCACTGAATACTCCAAACTAGGAACATTATCATCAACAAAATTTTCAAACTCATATATGTTGTCCATTAAAATTAAATGAAGTCTCTAATTATTTATGACACTGTTAAATGTTTTAAGCACTTCAATACATGGTCTATGCTATCAGGCATCAAAGGTTATTAAGGAGAGATTTATGTACCATACCTCAGAGGATAGGGAGTAATTTGAACTTCCTGGATGCTTTCAGTGACAAATTTCTTGCTGGAAAAATGTTCACGGCAAAACGTTCTTGCCAGCAACTGATGCTTCAGTAGAGGTTAAGAGAATGATGACAGATGCTGATGATTTATATGCTTTGGTGAAGGAAATAACCAATTATACTTTTGGTAGCATAGAGTGCTTAAAAAAGTTTTAGTTCCATGATGCGCATTTTGTTTGGCCCTTACTTTGGTCGTTTCGTCAGGTGGAAAGTGAGCAACTTAAGCTAATGCAAGGAGAGGCAGTTGTTGAGTACAGGGGAGTACAGTGGGTGAGGTGCCAAAAATTGAATTGTCAGTGGCTCAGCTCCAAGGATCGGAGTGGTTGGTGGATGTATGGGTGGCCGTAATGTGATCTGCATGTGACAGGTTGGGAGAGGGTTCTACACCATCGGCAAGTGTCGAGGGAAGTTTCATTTTGTGAATAGATTAAAATATAGTTATAATGAGTTGGGTACATCTGTTAAGTTTATAAATTTCATAAACTGAATTTTGGGGTTAAAATAACTATGTTACTGAGAGCCTGAATAATGGTTTTTTTTTATCAGTATTGATATTGGGAATTGTGTGGGGGTGGATACTCCAATCCTCGGAGCTGAGCCACTGACAATTCAATTTTTGGCACCTCACCCACTGTACTCCCCTGTACTCAACAACTGCCTCTCCTTGCATTAGCTTAAGTTGCCCACTTTCCACCTGATGAAACGCCCAAAGTAAGGGCCAAACAAAATGCGCATCATGGAACTAAAACTTTTTTAAGCACTCTATGTTACCAAAAGTATAATTGGTTATTTCCTTCACCAAAGCAAATAAATCATCAGCATCCATCATCATTCTCTTAACCTCTACTCAGGCATCACTTGCTGGCAAGAATGTTGAAGATTATTAAATTTGTCACCTAAAGCATCCCGGAAGTTCCAGTTACTACCCATCCTCTGTATGGTACATAAATCTCTCCTTAATAACCTTTGATACTTGATAGCATAGACCATGTGTTGAAGTGCTTAAAAATATTTAACAGTGTCATAGAGAATTAAAAACTTTAATTTTAATTACTGCACTGTGTACCTGTACTGTAATATTTATTGTCCATTAGCAGAGCAACAACCACCACACTCGTAAAAAAATTGAACACAATTATGTGTCAAATTTTCCACAATACCATTTCACTGAATCAGAATCCCACATACAAGAACTACACTTATTTGTGACATTTTCACTCCAGCTCACTCTTATCTACCACCTAATTCTATTCGTATGCTACAATACGATCTTCCATCATGTCCCTATCTCTACTTACTCACTGTAGTTGCAACTCCAAAGACTTAATGTTATGACACCAATAGTATCCCACAGTAAAAGAGTTCCTTACAAAAGTGTTTCATAGTCTGTACCCAATTTTAATTCCAGAAACCAATTTACCATAACCTCAAACCCCTTAATAACATCCATACCATATGCTAAATATATACTATGTGAAAAGTTCATACTTTTCACTAACTGTGCTGAGTCAAATAAACAAGTAAACTTTAGAATTGTTTTAACAAATAACCAATCAAAAGAAACAGATCATGTTATATACTAAATTAAATAGAATTTAATTATGAATTTTTATGCAAATAAACAATCAAACAAATTTGCAAACATTAGTTTTAATAAGACCTTTTGCAGAGTGATATAGTGAAGAAAAGTTATTTAACAAGGCAATTAAAGCATAATTTTCAAAACTTGATAAATAAAAATAGTGAAAATTTATATAAATGGAAAGAAAGCCTCTTTCTGAATAATAAAATATTTAGCTTAAACCTGAATTTTCATTTCTTTCATAATTTTTTTTTGTGTGGTATATTTTCGAAATTTGACAGTGTTATGCAAGGTGACTTGGACATGGACTGCTCACATTTTTTCCACACACATTTTCTGTTCTTTTATGAAGAGGAACAATTTTTTGGTTTAGTTTTACTGAATATTATGGGGTTTTTTTTCCTTGGATGCTGCATTTTGGTGATCTTTGCAAATTTTTGAAAAATTAGTGCACCAAGGCTAAAAAAAAAAGTTCAGTATTCTCATAGTGGCAAATCTGAAACACTAAGATGGGGTAGTTAAACCAATTTTTAAATTACTCAAAATAAACTAGTAAGCTTAAAATTTATTTAAAGTAAAAAATTATTAAAAAAAATTATTATTTAAAATAAATTTGACTCTTGACGGAATTATACCATCATTACCCCAGCTATAGGTGGCCTGATTTCCTATGCCAAAGAAATCCTTTTTGTTTCCATATCCAAAACCTCATTCATTTTCATGAAGCCAGAAAAGATCAAGTTTTTTTATATCTGAAAAATCAAAAAATAAATAACATAAAGAGATGTTAAAACAATATTGGCAACAATAAATTGTAAGACCTCCTTGTCAGAAGAATAAAAGAGTAAGATGTATCATAATGATCACCAAAATGTTCATAACAATTTATAAATCTATGAAAATAAAAAAAATATATATATATAAAGAAAGTTTGTGTGTTTGTCTGTCTGTTTATGCACTCAGCCCCCAGAAGAACGGGAGGCACCAAACTTTACAGGGACATTCCCTTCACTCAGGGGACGAATATAGGTTATGTGTAAACCTGCTGGGGTCAACCAAAATTAGGAATGGCAGGTTTGAATTTCTTCATTAAAATCCCCATAGACTTAACATTAACAGTTGAAAGTTATTCAAAATAACTTGCTACCAATAAATATGAAAGAAAGAATGCATTAAATTAATTTCTGATTTCGCATGATAAAATCATTGTTCAGTTTGTTGGGTCAGGAGCATGAGTGTTTCTATGGATATTGAAGTCATTCTAATTAAGTACAAGTGGGACATGAGATTCTTTGTTGAAAGGAAAGAATAAAAAGATAAGAATTCTTTTCAGAAATTAAAATCATTAACTTAATTTGAAAAATATGTAAAAGTTAATAAAAGTTTTTCTCATATGTTAATAAATAATGTTTTGCAATAATAATAATTTTTTCATAGTACCTATATATTTTTTTGGCAACTCAGACCATATTTAATTTTCATTTTTCTATAAAGTTACATATGCCTGGCAAATTGTATCTGAGGGAGTAGGAAGTGGTTTCCTGCCTAGTCAAAGTAGTTCCCCCAGGCATCAATACATTTCTACCAATGGGTTACAAGACTGGATTCCACGATGATAAAACTCTGGAGCCTGTGAGGCAAAAAAGATGGCAATGGCTTGACACACAGCTCAGTTGTTTGGGAAGGTCTCCTCCAGAAAATGGTTCAGATGCTGGAAGAGGTGATAATCCATGGGAGCAAGGTCAGGAGAATTATGCAGGGTGCAGCAATGTTTCATAGTCCAACTGGTGGATTTGTTAGGCAATCCTTTGTGAGATATGTGAGTGGGCATTGTCATGCAGCAGGAGGACCTCATGCTTGTTAACCAAAACTGACTGTTTGGTACAGATCTGTCTGCACAACTGCAGCATTTCAGCACAATAATGGTCCAAATTGATGGTCTCATCTGGTTGAAGAAAAAAATGTTAGATCACTACGGCAGCAGACCACCATATGAGAACCAGTACTTTCCACAGGTGTAGGGGTAGCTTTGAACAAAGTTTTGGTGGCTTCGTGATATCCAGCCACTGTGCTGATCTCTGACTATTGTTGTAGAGGACCCACTTTTCATTACAGGTTATGATCTGATGCAAGATTCTGTCCCTTTGTTCTGGGCAATGAGGAATTTGCACACTTCTAGATGCTGTTTCCTATTGGCTGCTGTCGATTTCTGTGGCACCCAGACATCCAGCCTTTTCACCTTTCCCAGGGCTGCCAGGCAATGGACAACTGCCAAATGATGCACACAGACCTTTGCTGCAATCTTACAGACACTTTGCCATGGGTCAGCTTCCACAATATTGTTCACCTCCTAATTTGTTACAGCTAGTGGTGGACAGCCACAATACTCATTTTCAAGGGACATGTTTCCTGCTTGGAATTTTGTGAACCATTGGCAGTATCCTGCCCAAATGCCTATTAATGTTTCGGGCTGCTATACCTGTGGAATGTCCAAGTTTGAACTCATATAGAAAAATTACGTGTAACTGGCCTGTCTCCATGGTCCACTTTGACTGAAGCCTGTGGATTCGAACCTTATCACAAAATGAGGCACATAATGTATACACCCGAAATATACCACCTTGTGACATTGCTGGATTACAATCCATTGGAGGGGTCAAACATGTCCACTCACTGAAAGTGGACATTTCATACATTTCATCTGCACCAACTTAATACAACCATTATGGTTTTCTTTTATACTCACCAAAAACCAACCAAGGCCAGAGATATGTATTTGTTTTAGCTACCATACTAGAATACTGTATACTGCAATCTCTTGATTAGTGCAGTTTTGATTATTATGATATTTGATTCACTGTGCTTTATCACAGATAATTTGACACTTCAGTTCAGATAATATGGATCCAAATTTCATTTAGTGTAGTTTTCTGCTCAGAGTACAGTACTCTACATAAACTAAAAATTTTAAATGGCAGATGCAGAAGTGCAGGAAATCAGTGTGGCTCCAGTTGCCCTAGATGCACATGTTTGTGTACTGTTCCCCTCCATTACATATTATTTTTTTTACTTTCTCTCCTTATGTCATACTTTTATTAACTATGGACAAAAGGAAGAAGGTGGATAGTGTCAGTGATAAAAAATAGCAAAAGTTGATCCCTTTAGGAGAAAAATTTGAAATAATAAAAATATGTGAACATGGTGATAGCAAAGCAAAAATCAGCCAAGGCATTGGGGACTGTCTGTCTACCTTGGCCTAGTTCCACAACTCTATTGATATAACTATGCTTCTGTTCTTTTACAAGAGAAAAAAAGGGTGTAAACAGATTGAAAATCTGCATCCCATCAGCAAGTTTTATAAAATATATTTATGCTTTCCAATTGTAATTAACTTATTGTTTAATTTTAGTCATTGTTACTAAATAAAATGTTAATTCTAAAATGTCAACCTATTATTGGAAAAATAGTTATGCCTATTTATTATAGATGGTGTGGACCGTGCAAAATTCTTGGACCAAGACTAGAAAATGTAATTGCAATGAAAGCTGATAAAGTTCATCTTGCTAAAGTTGATATTGATGATCATGCAGAACTAGCCATGAAGTATGATGTAAGTATTGTTAACAGTTTTTTTTGTTGTTGTTGTTGTTTTGCATATAAGAATATTGCCATGAGCCTTAAGATATTTTTGGATTGTTTTGCTTGTGAGTGGGTATTTTTTACACAATGACTAAATGGCAGATCACATGTCTCAGATTGGGTCAGAGAAAAGAATCAACTGGAAAGAGATGCTCAATGGCTCCCACCTGTCTCTTAACCCTTCCAGTATACATTTCGTCTTTATACGCTCACAGAATCTGAAATGAGGGGCCTAGGATGTATGTATATGTTTTTAGTGCAACAACAAAAAAAAAACGATTTTTTAAAAATAAAAATTGTCGTAATTTTTTTACTATATATCTTATAAAAATATGTAATTCAAGTTTGAAAAATAATATTTCCTTTTTTCATTTGATGAAATAATTTTTTTACAATAAAATAATTTTTTAAAGCAATCTTGATTGCCATTCTTAGAAGTACTAAACGGTATTACCGATTTGCTTGTTAACGTTCCTATTTGCTGAAACAACCTTCTGATTTAAGGTCACAAGTTTGATTTGAACTATTATCAACAAATTTTTCTTTAAATTTTCAAACACCTAAAAATTAACAAAAAAACTGCTTTTAAAAACAGTAGATTTTGGAAGTAATTACAAAGTATGTACTGCCATTTTTTTCCCGTTTCGCACTCTTTCCTGTCATAAACTTATTTCAGTATTCCCAAAATTATTTTTATCATTTTTCCCAACATTCTATGCATCTTTCACACTCTTAAAATCGAAACTGGAAGTAAACACATCCTTCTTAGAAATTCTGAGTGTAGCTGGCTTCTGAGAAGAGGCAAATGGCTGACACATGCTATCTCCATTCCGTGTGCTATAAGTGTTTTTTATAGTTTTGGTCCAGCATATTGGATACCCTTTGTAAAGTTAGTATTTACTTTTTTTAGATTCAAACCTTAGTTTTCATTTTAATGCATTTATTTTTGGAAATTAATGATCTTTTGGCCGATTGATAAGTATTGATTTTTTCATTCTATGCATCTTTCACATTCTTAAAATCGAAATTCCTGCAACTTGTTACTGTTGATATTTTAGTATTGCATTAGGCTATATGTTAATTTTTATTTTATTACTTATTACTTTTCCAGTAAAACTTTGATCTGGTATAATTTTCTGAAAATAAATGAGGTCTTGGATATGGAAGTAAATTCATTTCTCTAGATTTATTTCCATAAGTTAGTAATCTTTTGGTTGGCTGATTTACAGTTTTTTTGAGTTGTGCTATATCAGAGGCCGGCTTAAAAGTTGTTGTGGATATTTTATTTAACATCCTATTAGGTTATATGTAATTTTTATTTTATTATTTCTTGTTTCTTTTAGTAAAAAATCTCTAAGCTTTTTCTGAAAATTAATGTCTTGGATACGGAAATGAAATATACTTCCTTGCTATGGAAATCAGCCGTCATGTGGGAGGGCAATTTCGGGAAGGCTTCCCCTCTGTTAAACTCACTGTGGACATTTCACTCCCCTCTAGAAGAATATAATTTATTAATATATTTATGAATATATTTAAAAGCACCCCTCCCCCTCAATAGCTTGGCTGTGCCACACAGACAATATAACTGTTGTTGTTTTTTTGCTTTGGTGCACAAACTTTTCTATACTTAGCTAAGATCGCCAAACTTCAACACCCAATGAAAAAAATTCATAATGTTTTGTTAAAAAGCAGCGAAGAAAGTTGTTTTTTTTTCTATTTCATAACCAATTCATAAAATCCCATGAATGTGAGAAGTCCAAGTCACTTTGTATAACACTGGCCGTATTTAAAATATATGATGCTGAAAAGAATCATTAAAAGAAACAAAAAACATATTTCAGGTTGAATATTATATTATTCGGGAAGAAATTTCCTTTTGATAAATATATAATTTAACTCTTTTTATTCATCAGGTTTTCCAAAAGGAAGTGTTAATTGTATAATGTGATCGTTTTTTCACCATATTACATTGAAAAAGTCTTATTAAAATCAATATGCTTGTAAATTTGTTTATATTATTTATTTTTTATAAAATTTATAATTAAATTCTGTTTAATTTGGTATATAACATGATCTATTTCTGTTGATTTTTTTTTTTTTAATTCTAAAGTTGACTTGTTTATCTGACTCAGCACAATTGTCTAAAAGCCTAGAATTTTTCTCTTAGTATGGTACCGAGAAAAAAATTATGAAAAATGTGAAAAATATTTACTTGAAACCAAACAAAAAATTTTTGTTATTCAGAAATAAATAGCCTTTCTATTGATGTGCATTATAATCATTGCTGTCTATTAGTTTCTTTTTTAAATAAATTTTTGTTTGCCAGATGCATTTTTTTACTATATGAGTCTAAAAAAGTCCTATTAAAATAAAACAGTCTTTTTTGTTAAATATTTTATTTTCGGAAAATCCAGAATTAAATGCTGATTAATTTGGCATATAGCATGCCATAAGTTCTTTTGTTAGTTATTTGACAAAAAAGTTTTAAAATATTTTTTTGGAGGGTGAGCATGGGGAGAAAATAGCCTGGCCTAGGGATGAAAGCAGTTTTTCAGTCTGTCACTGGAAGGGTTAACAGCTGTTAAGAGACAGGTAGAAACCATCGAGCATCTTTGGCATACACAAGGTATGGCTCTTTTGTACATGGAATGCTTGCATAATGTCCCATCTGGCAGACAGCTGTGCTTCCAGGCCCATTAGTGACTTCTTTCTCACTAAAGAAGCATTAGTATTAGCAAAGAAATTTTCAGTAAAGTACATTGAGGATTAGAACCTGTAGTAGCAGGTTTCATGCTTGTTCCATTTTTTTTTTTTAAATTTTGTCATGTTTTAGTTTTAAGATGGGAATAAAAATAAATTCCCCCTCAAGCAGCTGCTTGCCACAAAGGTCTGACAAGAGTCATAGAGAACATCTGTGAGGAAGATGAGATTTCAGCAGAAAAACAACACAAACTTCCATGCCTTATCTGGGAGTAGCCAAGTATGCTACCATTCAGCCATTCAAAATGCTTATTTTAATACATAATGATAGTAAAACCTAAATTTAGATGAATTGGATGAAAAATAATATCAAGCTCATCAGAAGAGACAAAGCAAACCCTTCCCACATCCCTCCTCACTTTAGGAAAAAAGCCCATCCCAAATGCTTCCTCACTTTCCTCTAAAGCAGGGGTACCCAAACAGCAGGATGAAAATTTTGGATTTTTTTAAATTATGAATTTAAAATGTTCACAGGGGGGATCTGGTCAATATAATGATCATGTCTCAGTCTGATAAATGCGAGTTTAAAAAAAAAAACACTTTTTTCATGAAAGTATTTAATACTTTTACTCTATGGGTTTGTCTCTCTCTCCCTGTTGAAGACTGTTGTCAGTAATTATTCTCCCTCCACTATTCTCTTTTTTACTGCCACTATTTTTTTCCCTCTGCACCTCTTTGATCCTTTCATTGGAAGTTGAAGGCAACCTGTATAATATGTTGTCCTCAACTGTATAACATCTCTTACAGCCATGAAATCTTTCATCAAAAGTAGTATGGTAGAGGATTGAAAGACTTACTGTAGTGATTTCAAAGTGGTATGTGACTTCAGCTCACACTGTGTTAGCCATGAACCAATCTAAATTGCAGTGGTAGAGATCATGGATGCTATCATCCATGCAGCCACCTCTAACATCCCAAACTTTGACATGATTGTAGGGATCTGGCATTCGCAGGGTAAGATGGGAAATTGCCAAGAGACAGACTGGCACTCCCATTTCCTGGCTGGACAAAGAGCATCAAGAAGTGAAGCCAAGAATCTGGAAAGCCAGGCTTCAGGTGATTGGCTGTGCTAATATGTGTCCCCCCATCCATAATGGTGGGAGTTAGGAAAAATGAAGACTCTGCTAGGTGCTACAAGCCTGAGAGGACAGTCAAGCAGGGACCGTCATTCATTTCTTTGAATAAAGGACATCCTTCATTGGACCCAAGGTCCAGGAGCTCCACCATTTGTGGCTGGCATAGAGTAGAATAGTGCGTGATGAGGTGTGGTCCAGAGTAGGCCTTTGTAAATAAGTTGTATATATGTACTGTAGATAGTGATAATTGTACAGTAACCATTTCGTGCCAATAGGGACTTCACCTGCAATAGTAATATACCTAATTCATGCTCCTACCTGTAACTGAATAAACCCTCTGTAGGGACTCTGTGGGAGTGAAGGGTCAGGATCACCATTTTGGCTTTCTTCATCATGCTCTCAAAACTGGCCTACCCACCTGGCGACATAGCGCCAGCGGCAGGGCCAGTTTTGAGAGCATGATGAAGAAAGACAACAAGAGTCGTCCTGGTATGGCGATCGTGTTGTAACGCTATTGGCCGAGACACTCTAACGTCCCCCCGAAGGACATGTGACATCATCCGGTGGATGGTTAAAACAGGACTTGCACGCGGACCACGAGACAATCTGGATGTTAGACTGTTCGTTTGAAGCTCGTTTAAGCTTTGTCTGTATCTAGTGGTGGGACCTCTGAGGCTCGTTATAGCCTGTGTTGAATTTGGCCAGTGACTGCACCGGGTGAGCAGTCACTGTATGTTTATAATTAAATGTAAATAAATGTACATAGTTGAAATACATGAGTCTGTGTGTTCGGCCATCGAAGTCATCATCCTGATGAGGTAGTACCCTTCTGCAAAAGCTCTCACACACAGAGTTAGAAAAAGAACTCAGCCCAGACAGACAGAGGAGAGTGCCGTCGACACCCTCATTGTGGTGAAGTGTATCACAATGGTTTCCTCGTTTTATGAAACCATGGTGGAAACCTGACTACACCACATCTTGCAAGGGTTAGAACAAGGCTTGTTGTTGTTTCAGAGATAGCTGACATTCTCCAACCTTGTTCAGCCATGGCCAATTCTAAGGTCTTGGTGGTTTAAAGTCTACAAGAATGGGGAGACTATTGGCCCGACTCATTATCAACCATGGAGCACAATGGACATGCAATTGCTGATCCCACAGCAATACCTCTGAGGAATCCTTTTCTTCTATTCTTAAAGTAAGTGGATACTTAAGATCAAAGACAAAAACTCTCTGCTGCTTTTCCAGTCTAATGGCTTGTAGCCTTACAGTTCATAGTAAACAAACTGCACCTTGCTCTTCATTCTTTTTGTGCTTCTGCTGATGGGCCAAATAAAATACAATATGCTCTGCATTTTTATCATCTTGTAAGAATTGGCTGTTCCACATTTTCCCTGAGCAGTTTCTGGACTATTGGCAGCAGGCTATCATCTTGGCCAGCCCTGAACCAGTAAAATATCCAAATATTTCTTCCAGTTGTGTTGACAAGCTTTGTGTGCAAGGTGTTGGCAAGAATGGTCAATGCCAAACTCGTGCTCGAGCAATGCCGAAAGGACATTATTCCTACCCAAAAGTCAGAGTCAGTAAAAACTTAGCACTGAAATCACCCAGTACAAGAATATCTCCTAACAGAATTTAAAGCATCCTGATGTTCATGAATAGTAATAATAAAAATAAAATAAATACCCCCTCAAGCAGCTGCTTGCCACAGAGGTCTGACAGGAGCCAGTCAGTGTATATGCCACAGTAGAAGGTCTGAGAGGATGGCAGGACCTCAGCAGAAAAACGACACAAACAGCCATGCCTTACCCGGGGCTCGAACCCAGGTCCCGTAGATCAGTAGCCAAGTGCGCTAACCACTCGGCCACGGGATGGCCATGAATAGTAGCTGAAAAATTTTTTATAGTGATAGACTATATTTTTTAGCACCTTTGAAGCAATTTGGTTGTCCATTCACAATAGATGGCACCTGAGCGAGAAAAGTTGGTAGCTACAATTAGCTGAAAAAGAGTTTACCCATTGATCATTTAGTGATGAGAACACCTAGCATGTAACTGGGAGACATGGATTTGGGTCTTACTCAAAGGAAAACAATTTTTTCAGCTAACTATCCGTAAGTCCCATGTTTACAAAATATCTCCTGTGATATTATTATTATTGGAGTATCCTGTTGTTTGTAAAACCTATCTTGTTCTCATCAGATTCCTCTGTGGGTGCATAAACAACATAACATTCTAGTCTTTAATCCTAGGTTTGAATTTAGCTGTAAGAAATCTTTTATTAATGCAGTCATATTTTAAAAGAGCATCACTGGTGTGTCTTCTGAATAGCAACCTATACCTTGCAGATGTTTTCCATCCTCTCATCCTGAAAAGAAGTTTAAGATAATTTTCAAGTGTCTAACCTTTTACCTCTTCATCTGGTCTGCAAGTTCAGAATATCTTGATCATCATATCAGAATGGGTAAAACGAGTGACTTTGAACGTGGCATGATGATGCTAGGTGTGGCAGTTCTAACATCTCCCAAATGGCCATTATCCTGGACATTTCACCTACAACCATTTCAAAGGTTCACTAAGAATGTTTCGAAAAGCAAAAAACTACCAGTGATCCTGTGGATGTAAACAACTTTTAGATCAGAGGGGTCAAAGGAGACAGGCGAGAATCATGCAAGCAAACAGATGGGGCCACAACCAATCAAATCACAGCAGATTTAATTATTTATGCAGGTCATCTTTGAATGCACCACATACCGGACTTTGCCGCAAATGGGCTACAACAGCCACCAACCATGTTGAGTGCCAAAGTTCTAAGCAAAGAACACGAAAGTGCATCTACAGTGGACATAGGTGCATTAACACCGGAACGCTGAGGACTGGAAAAGAGTAGCCTAATTGGACGAATCCAGGTTCTCTTCCATCATAGTGATGGAAAAGAAAAATTTGGCACAAGCAATATGAGACCATAGAGCCATCATGTCTGGTGTCAACAGTACAGGGTTGTGTAATGTGGAGAATGTTTTCCTGGCACACTATAGGCCCCCTGATACCCAGTGAAAGACATCTGAATGCCATGGTATATTTCAACATCATTGCTGACCAACTTTATCCCTTCATGGCCTACAGTTTATCCTCTCTCAGATAGACATGTTCAGCATGATAATGCACTTCCTCACAGGGCACTTATCACTGAATGGTTCCAGGAACATACCGACGATCTTTCCTTGTTTAATTGAACTGCACAGGCCCCAGATCTAAACCCTATCTAGCCTCTTTGGGATCAGGTAGAAAAGGCAGTTCCCAGCAAGACTGTGCTGCTATCCAATTTGCAGCAATTGTGCAACATAATCATTTCTGCATAGCACAAAATTCCTGCACAATGCTTCCAGCATCTTGTGAGTCCAGTCCCCCCCCCCCCCCGACGAATTTGGTGTATTGTGAAATGCCAAAGGAGGTGCAACACGCTACTAGGTAGGTGTACCTGAAACTGGTACCTCAGTGTAGACTATAATGTTTGTTATATATTTCGCATGTTTGATGCTGACAAAACTCGAATTTTAATTGCTTTTTTTTTACTACTGTTGCTGTAATTATTTTTTTACGGAGAAATAACTTTAACAAAACTCAAATATGCTCTCTTTTTATCATTTAGGTTACAGCTGTTCCATCTGTTATCGGTTTAAAAGGTGGAAAAACTGTGAATCGCTTTGTTGGAGTCGTAGACGATGACCAAATCGAGAGTTTTGTTGAAAAGTTAATTAACTGAGTACGAATTGAGAAATTAGTAATTAGAAATTGTTTTTCTGCATGTATATTTGTGAATATTAAAGATTAATTTTATTTCTTAATGTTTTCTGTTTCAACTGTTTTTTTTTTTCTTGCAGTAGTTTTTTAGCCCGCTTTCACTTTGTTGCCCATCTGTAGCAATAGAAAAAACACGTTACCATTAATATATAAACGTTTTCACATAAAATTAAGGTTTTTCTTAACTTTAGACAATTTTTTTTAAATCTCCCCCATGTTTTCATCATATTTTGCATGTACAATAGGAACCAATTCCAGATCTAGAAATAAAGCCAAATGGTCGAATAAGGAGGCACGGGATTGGGGGGAAGTCGGTATAAAATATTTCCCTTTGTTTTGGTAGAAACTTTTATAAAATGTCAGTAATATATATATTAGTCAAAACCACATCAAGGGGAGAAAGTGGCATGGTCAGTAGTGCGCCAGGCTTGTAATCTGCAGCGAAAAGTGACAAGGTGCACGCTGAAACATTGATGGAGAGGAGCTCACAAACTATTCTTCGTCTACTGAGGTGTAATCAAAGATTGGTGATGGAATCGGCAAGTACTCTGAGAGGAAAATGACAAAAAAAAAAACGGGTTGGGTTGTTTTACCTCTGAGGCGCACTTTTTTGCACACCATGGGCTAAATGGCAGGTCACATGGACCCCGAAGGCTCAGAGAAGGTTGGGGGAGGGGACCCACTGGAACAGCTGTTGGGAGACAGATGGTAGCCTCCCGTCAAGGTCATCCATCGTGTTCTTTAACGTGCACAGGGTATGGCTCTCCCGCACACGGGGCCATGGCTTAACGTCCCATCCGACGGACGGCGGCCTTTCCAAGCCCATCGGTGTCCCCTACTGACCGTGGGCAGGGCGGGGAATTTTGCGGAGATAAATCTCAACGCTGACCCAGCTGGGACTCGAACCTGGGAACTACAGATTACGAGCCTGGCGCGCTACCGACTGAGCCGCCCCATAAGATTTACCAAAGATATTAATTAAAACATATAATAAGATTGTTTCAAACCATTTAATAAACATATATTTTACAAATTTGCCTAATGATTATTTCAATATAGAGATGAATGATTTTTATAAAACAAGATTATATATTATTCAATATTCCAGCTTCCATAATTCTTTAACTGCCTAATCAATATTTTTGAAAAACGAGATTTAAATGCATTTGATTGTAATCTTTAATTTATCTTCAATCACGTTTTTCCATTAAATGAATATTTTAGAAGTGATAAAGGTTCAAAATTAGATTTCATGGCAGCAAAATTTTGGTAGGGCAGTGCAAATGTTTATTTAAAAAGATGAAGTTAGCCGATTTTTTCATATCATTATAAGCATAAAAATTATAAGTACAGTTTAGGCACGTTTACATCATCTGTTGCTGTGCCGTTTCTTCGAGAAGCATTCATTTCTCTTAGTTATTCCCGAAAAGACTTCGGAATGAATTTAGTCGTAGTTTAACCAGTTCAATATTTGGATTGTTTCGCATAGGAAAAAACTTCCTGACATGAATGTACCTTTTTAAATTCATTCCGGCAATCAACTGATTTTATTTTCCATTAACAAGAAGTAGAGCGATACAAACTTAAGAATTTAATAGTAAATTTTGGAAACCAGTTATTTTTTTATTTGACATCTTGAAATTCGGTAGACCGAAGAATAACTTGTTAGTACACAGTAGCAAATGTGAGTAAAAGTGAGAGTGCATTTGTGTACTGCTGGGGCCAGGCAGGCCACCCCATACATGGTCATTCTTGCTTCGGGCCACGCAAAGGAGCAGAGGATCAATGGACAGAATTTACCCTTTGTACTTCAACCGACGTAGCTTGACCTTCAAACTGCACCTCCATCCACGTTCGCACTTGGGGCGAGGGTGGCTCAGTCGGTAGCGCGCCAGGCTCGTAATCTGTAGTTCCCAGGTTCGAGTCCCAACTGGGTCAGCGTTGAGATTTATCTCCGCAAAATTCCCGCCCTGCCCACAGTCAGTAGGGGACACCGATGGGCTTGGAAAGGCCGCCGTCCATCGGATGGGACGTTAAGCCGTGGCTCCGTGTGCGGGAGACTTTTTCTACTAAATGATTCGTAAAAATTTTGTTTTAAAATAATAATGAAATAAAAATTGCAATTAGGATATTCAATTATGAAATAATAGGATGACATCACTGTAAGTATTGTTACAGATTAAAATGGACGAGCACTCATCATGAGTTCATGTAAAAATATGTCAAGGAAAATTGTAATACAATGCAATTAATTACAAAAGCATGGATGAAATAATTTTTAAGAAAACTAACTCAACTAGCACGAAACTCTATAATAATACAAAGATAAACTTTCAGAAGAATCCATTATCTCAATTCTATTCACATCCAAATCACGAAACAATGCTAATACCATTCAATGAACAATAAAATCATGTTGATAAATAAATATTCAATCTAATTAGAATATCTTTACCAATTCCTAAACAAACTAAATAACTACACACTAAATTACTTCCTTTTCAAGTTTTAGTCCTCAAATACCCCAAAACTGCGACTAAGTGTACTGATTTCTCAGAACCAATTCTTTACAGACGTTGATCACCAGAACAAGACGACAAATTTAATCTTACCAGATTATATATCTGATCGTGTTGGATCGTGTTGGTAATCTGGTAAAGAATACCAATCTTTACCAGATTACCAACACGATCCACACCAATAAACTAATCAATCTCCTGCGCCCTTACCATATAAAATGCTTCTTCACTTTATACACCCATCGTGTACATACTGAAACTAATTATGCCTCCTTTCAGATATCCACATCTCCAATATAACACATCTATCTTTTCTATTTTTCAGATCGGTTCTCTACTCCAATTCGTTGGTTACATAATTTTCAAGTAGAAGCATACACGAGTGTTCATGACATATTTATCATAAATTCACTGTAGCACGTTCATGTCATAACAGTATTTTAATAATGTATATGTAAAGTTATAGCCGTTCCGTGGCCGAGTGGTTAGCGCGGTTGGCTACTGATCTACGGGACCTGGGTTCGAGCCCCGGGTAAGGCATGGATGTTCGTGTTGTTTTCTGCTGAGGTTTTGCCATCCTCTCAGATCTTCTACTGTGGCATATAAACTAACAGGCTCCTGTCAGACCTCTGTGGCAAGCAGCTGCTTGAGGGGGTATTTATTTTATATGTAAAGTATACAATCGAAACTACTAAAGTCTGGCATGTACCAGGTTTCGGGCGATGGGGGAGGGTCCTCGAATTTAGTATCGGAGAGAATTCGAAAATATACTGTAGTTTCGAGGGGAGAAAAAAAATTTAGTTTTGGGGGGAGAATTTAGTTTGGCGGGTCAGTCTGAGAATAAGACTTAAGTAGGGTATCCCAATTAATAAAATATTCCACCCCACAGGAAAGGGTAAATGATATTCTATATGGAATAATATTTTATAGTTGTTTATGTTTTTTACATATTCTTTTAGTTTCGGGCATGAAATATGGGATTAAAATAAAATTATACAAAAATTATTCAAAGCTGGTAGACAAGTTTGAGATTTTCCGAATTTTCGGGTGGAGGAGATGCGAATGCTACATCCTCCTGGATTCATCCCTGACTGAACAAATTTCTAAGATAAATAAAAAAATAAATACCCCCTCAAGCAGCTGCTTGCCACAGAGGTCTGACAGGAGCCTGTCAGTTTATATGCCACAGTAGGAAATCTGAGAGGATGGCAGGACCTCAGCAGAAAAACGACACACACATCCATGCCTAAATACCGGGGCTCGAACCCAGGTCCCTTAGATCAGTAGTCAAGCGTGCTAACCACTCGGGAACTGTTCAGAAAAAATGGAATATTATTAATAAAAGTATCTGAGCATAAGTATGCGATCATAATCCTTAATAATATAAAGTTTTTTGTGCGGAAATTAATATTTTTAAAACAAGTGGCTAAAATGACCAGAAAGTTTAAAAATAAGTGAATTCTCTTCAGAAAAATTAGCATAACTCTAATAGTTGACAAAAATTAAAAAAAAAAAAAAATTCATTCAAAAATATTGATATAATGCAATCAATGTTATTCTATTTTATTCTTCATTATAAGCAAAATGTCTTCTAATAATTCTGAATCCAAATTATTTCTTTTGTTAGAGAGAATCCATTTAAGCTTACAAAAAAAAAACTCTCTGCAGATGCCTGAGTTGCAGGTATCGCTAGAACCATTAATTTTTGCAATACTTTGTTATGATTTTTCCAGTGGGGAAAAATAATTTCCTTTGTAGAAATTCTCTTTGCTCTCTCAAATTCATTTTATAAAATTGAAATTTTATTTTTTTTCACCTCCAATTTTTCGGTTTCATCAAGGTCGATTTCCAGCAAATCATTTGTTGAGTCGTTTGATCACACTGAACTATTTTTTATCAAGCTTTCCTGAAGAAAACCTCCAAAATAGATAAATATAGTTTTCTCTGAAATAAATATTTCTCAAATAGCATAAAATAATCTAATGAATAGATGTAAGTAAAGAAATTGAAAACATTACCTATTTAACTTTATGCAGTCTCTTCTTGAAGAAGCTTAACCCTTTCAGGACCATAAGGTTTCTAAGAGTAAATATTAGTATGTAACTGTTTATTTTAGTTTGTTTAGACGTAAAATAAATAAAAATCATAAGAAAAATACATAACAATGTGTAGTTTTTTTGGAATTTTATGGGAAATATTTTTCCCAATGGACTATAAAGGTAACACAAATTATAGTTAGGCTTATTATGCAATGTCTTTTATTTATTGGTTTATTATAACAAAATGTTAACTAAAATAATACAAAATTATGAAATAGAATTACTATACAAAATGATGTGCTAATTATGATATTCTGCAAAGCAATTTCTTTTGGTAGTGAGGCAAAGATGGACATTGCACATAGTACATATATTATGCGTCCTGACAGTTCTGTTTTTGTTTTCTAAACGTTCCCGTTTACGTAATTGCGTTCGGCATACGTTCTATTTTGACATTCTGTATAAAAAATGCAGATAAGGTTATAATTAAATACGACAATCACCAATTTTAAAATGGGAAAAATGTTTCCCTTGGTCGTGAAAGGGTTAAAGAGAAGTATAAAGGTACATGTTGTCACTCCTCGCTTGAAATGAGAATTTCCTTCTTTATTTTCCTCAGCATACACAAGATGAGGTTGATTGTTAACAAATTTGCAAACATGCACAATGGAAATATTTCTGGGGTCGAAGGTTTGGTGCGAAGATCAAAACAAAGTTTCTACAATTGTCAAAAAGCTAATGGAATTTTCCTCCAATTTATGCCAGTACATAGTTCCTTTTCTAAGTGTTTAAGCCGATCACAGGGAACTGTAGTAAACCTGAGATTTTTACCCTATTGTAATTTCCCTGTTTTCCATCTGCATGAAGTCGCCCTTTCTTTTCCACTCTAGCTCTTATATGGCTATTCCAAAGCTCTTTCTGTGAGTGCCAGTTGCGAAGGAGGTGGCTGAGACAGCTGCATCCCAAATTCTTTTGGAATGTGTCATTGAGCAGAGAGGGGCGGGGGTGGCTCAGTCGGTAGCGCGCCAGGCTCATAATCTGTAGTTCCCAGGATCGAGTCCCAGCTGCGTCAGCGTTGAGATTTATCTCCGCAAAATTCCCCGCCCTGCCCACGGTCAGTAGGGGACACCGATGGGCTTGGAAAAGCCGCCGCCCGTCGGATGGGACGTTAAGCCGTGGCCCCGTGTGCGGGAGAGCCATACCCTGTGCACGTTAAAGAACATGCTGGATGGCCTTGACGGGAGGCTACCATCTGTCTCCCAACAGCTGTTCCAGTGGGTCCCCTCCCCCAACCTTCTCTGAGCCTTCGGGGTCCATGTGACCTGGCATTTAGCCCATGGTGTGCAAAAAAGTGCCGCTCAGAGGTAAAACAACCCAAAATTTTCCACTCTAGCTCTTATCTGGCTATTCCAAAGCTCTTTCTGTGAGTGCCAGTTGCGAAGGAGGTGGCTGAGACAGCTGCTTCCCAAATTCTTTTGGAATGTGTCATTGAGCAGAGTCACTGAAAGTCTTTGTGTGTTGGTAATAAAAGTAAATTTCACATTTGTCTGTTTCACACAAGTTTCTAAGTATATCTTATAAAGGAAAAACAACCGAAATATATCAACACAAAAATAGTGAGAAATAACCAAATTAATTTTTCTTATTTGTTACTTTTTATCGTTATAAATACACTGCTCGACATTGAAAGTGCCCCACCCAGAAGAAAATGTCATACAAACATGCAAATAGAATGGTGAGTGTGTGCAGTTGAGATATGCAAATGATGATAATCTGGAACCAGTGACGTGTGTGGCTCCAGAGATAAAAGATGCAAGAAGGAACAGGGATGGTATTGTGTTTATTCAGGTGTAAGTCATGCAAACGGTTCAGGTTAGGTGGTTTCACTTGGAAATTGTTCAGCGAAGGCCGAAAATGCCTGATACACATCGTCAGCAGGTTTATCGCAATTTGGATGATTTTGAGAAAAAGAATTATAGGCCTATGTGAGGCTGGATACATACTACACATCGTGTCGCTGCCATGTTCAGCAGGATGCACAAACTGTTGGGTGCCGTTGGCAACAGTGGCGAAATGAAGGTTTTACCATGTGTCGCAGAGGGAGTGGTACCATTCAACAGATGTCAGCACAGCTTGATAGTTTGTCATCACAGACATGCTCGTTTGTCATCACAGAGCAATGCAGGCGATATTCGACAAGCTGTGTCAGCAGCCATTAATGTCCTCATAATGGCCTGAATGGTAAACTGAAGGTTGCATGAGGCACAAATGCGCTCTAGGTAACCATTACATTCCTCAGGACCATATCCATCGAATGTATGACTCTGTGCCACACCGTATTGCTGCCTGTATTGTCGTTCATGGCGGTGCAACCACCTACTGAGGTAGTCATATTGTGCTGCATTATCTCATCTTCTAACTGCTATAAGTGGCTGCAAATTAAATCGTGGTAAATCAATATGTATTGCTATGTGTGTGCTACATTTCACCCCTATCCCCGCACTCCTTCTGGGAGGGGCAATTTCAGTGTCGTGCAGTGTATATTGAAATTCCGTTAACGTTTTTCATAACGTTAATCAAAAATCATTTCTTTATTACGTTATTTCTTTACATTACAATAACATTTTCCAACACTAGTCTAAACACTGTGAGCACATTTGTTACGAGCCCATGTGTCGATGATGAGATGATAACGTAAGATCTCGGTGTCCGCGGTTAGGGACCATCAATCAACAGGATTTGAGCATCGGCAACTTATTAACGGACAGAGAGAGGTGATGGTTCAAAGAAAATGGAAGGACCCACAATATTTATAAAAAAATAAAATAAATTGGTTAGAGAACTTAAAAGTGATTGGAGAATCATGGCAAAGTGCTCCTGCTGCACCATTTGTGGTCATTTTTACAGGGAGAAATGGCCTTGGTAGTTTGTAGTATGGGCTGGGCTGATTTAGTAATACAAGTGTAACCATGAAAGGTTTCCTTTAAAAGATTTTTCTTTAAATATTTTTGTTCAAACGTTGCTTCTGAATTTGATTAATTAGCGAACTGTTGAGAATGACGACAGAGAAGATAATGTATATAAAGCGAAACTGGCAGAATATATAACGTGATAAGGTGAAATAATGGAGGCAATGAAGATAGTTGCATCTTTGGATGTCGAGTTAACAGTTGAAGAAAGAAAGTTTCTGTCTGTCAGTCACAAAAATGTGGTTCGAATTATTAGCAACATGAACAGAAGGAAGAAACTATAAGAGCTGAAAATAAGCTGGAGGTGATCACCAATATCGCTTACAGTCGAAAATGAACTGCGGGAAATTTGCCAAGATATCCTTGATGTTCTGGATAAACACTTTATTCCCACTGCCTCAACTGAAGAATCTGAAGTAGTCTACTATAAGATAATATAATAATTTATTATTTTTATTATATGTAATCTATATATAATTAATATAATAATATAATAGAATAAATAATATAATTAACAATATATTATTATATATTATTATATATAAGGGCTAAATCAGAATTATTCTCAAATCAATAATTAAATTGAGAAGCATTAATTATTCGTGTGCAGTTTCGAAAATCAAAACCCGCCACATGATTTTATCATTTTTTTTCATGGAAAAAGCTGAGTTTTTTTTTAAATATTTTTACCTCAATCAATATTTTAAGTGTTTTAATAGGTATTGAAATATTTATAAGTTCTTCTCATATTACTTTTACTTTAAGCTACTATTACATGTGCACTCATGTCAGTTGGTGACAATTGTTTTTCTTCTCAGAAAAATGCAGTAGAACCAGGGCAGTAGCAAAGAGACTATGGTTGGGGGAGGGGGGAGAACGAAATTTTCCAACTCGGGAATTCAATTTTGCCAACTGATAAAATATGCACTTACCAGAATCAATGGGAGGGGGGGGGGACTATTTTTACATTCTCCTAATCTTTAGTAAGTCTCTTAAAATTTTGCTAACTTCACACCATTTTGCCTAGATTTATCAATTTTATCAACTCTCTTTAATTTCACAAAATCAAGCCCAATTTTCACAACTCGCCTCTACTTCAAGTGGCTACGAATTTAGCCAATCCCCCTAAATTTTGCCAATTTGCCATAATTTTACAAAAAAAAAGACAAAATAATTTTTACATCTTCCCCGAATTTTACCAAGTTACTTTGAATTTTGCCAAGTTTCCTCGATTTTGCCAACTCTCCTCAATTTCAGAAAATCAATATCAATTTTCACAACTCACCTGTATTATGCCAAGTAGATTCGAATATTTCCAATTGCCCTAGATTTTTCCAAGTTGCCTCAATTTTACCAACTAGCCATAATTTTACAGAAAAAATACCAGTTTTTAGATCTTACCTGAATTTTGCCAAGTCTCTTTGAATTTTGTCACCTCTGCAAGAATTTGATTTTATTCTTAATCTAGGCAAAGATTTTTAACTTTTTGTTTTTAGGTTCCTCACCCCTTGATGCTAGGTATATGTATGTCATCTCCATAATTTCTCCTCCCTCCCCTTTTTAGAAGTCGCTCTGCCTGTTTTATTTTTGAAAATAAAGTGAAAAAAATTTATTTTTGAACTTCCTTCTTATACACATGGTGGTATGGAAGTTCAAAAATTTCATTTTTGTTAATCACACACTGGTGGTATGCACACTCAGTTTAAGACCATCGAGAAAGTAATCATTGAGGGTAGTAATACTAGAGACTGGACTCTGATTCCTGTAATATTAGCAGCCCAGGCGGATGTACCTGCAGACTGCTTAATGAGGCAAGAATACCCATGATGCCTAGCGAATGTCTGGTAAACGACGATGAATGCTTTCAAATAATGCGTACCAAATAATTGAAATGAAGCACACTTTACTGTTTTTAGTGTTTTTATTTCATTGAGGTTATTCCAATGTAGTAATTAAAACAACAAGATAGATTTAATTAATGTACACTTTTCGATTTATATCGGACGAAAAGCGAAAACACTGGAAACTGTTACTCTTTCAAATTGAGGTTTTGTATCGAAAATGTAGAAAAAATTCCGTATGCTCTTATTATGTGGTTTAAGATGAACTAAATCGACTGTAAATTTATCAGACTTCAGTTTGAACCTGTTTAAAACAGGGACAATAGTAAACATATTTTAAATCCTAATATATGATTAAATCTTGTAACTTAAGAAAAAGTCCACTTTCATTAAAAAAATATTAATTTTTATTAATATTCTAATAATATAGATTTATTATACCATTTAAAATTATTATTTTTATCATATTCCTGAAGAAAAAGTTGGAATAAAATATAAAACTGGCATTAAAAACAAAATGCTTTAGTAATACATTGGATGATTTACAACAGAAGTATATGACATAAGTGAAATTTCGTGCTGTAAAGAAATAACCAAATAGTGTAAACTTTTTTTAATTCAGCTGAGGCAGGAAGGAAATCCCCCGTCCAACAAATGATATAATTTAATTTCATGCTATAAAAAAACCCCTCAAATATTGTAAGTTTATTATTTCAGCTCAGGCAGAAGGAAACCCAATTCTGCCACCCACCTCCCACAAACACAGTTATGATATAATTGAAATTTCATGCAATGAAACCCCTCCCCCCAAACAAATATTGCAAATTTATTATTTATTTCAGCTGAGGCAGAAGGAAATCCAAGTCACACACACATGATAATAATTGAAATTTCATACTATAAAAAAATATTGTGAACTTTTTGTCATTTCAGCTGAAGCAGAAGGATATCCAAGCCTCCCCCCCCCCCAACACACAAATGACATGATCGAAATTTCATTCTATGAAAAAACAAATATAAACTTTATTTCAGCTAAGGCAGAAGGAAATCCAAGGTCACACACATACACAAATGACAAAATTGAAATTTCATGCTGTAAAAAACGAAATAAGGTGTAAACTATTTTCATTTCAGCTGAGCCAATAGGAAATCCATATCACACACACACAATAGATGAAATAAAGTTAGTGAGAAATATATTTTTATCACTCTGTTTAGTGCAAATTTAGATGTTTGCTCTGATATTGATGCCTTTTAATTTTTCTCTGATTTGTGCCTAATTCTGAATAATCTAAATCACTAAGTTTAATTTTAGCTCTTGTTTCTTTTTCATATTATAAACGTTTATTTTTCATATTATAAACATGATTGTCAATTTCTACATCCAATTCCCTATTAGTGATATGACTATTTAGTGATTTGAACACCAACATGCAATGAAGCCTATGTAGAATTTTACACTGAATTTTTCAATTATGTGTGAAATGGTTGTTGTTGAGATATAAACTTTTTTCCTTGAAGGCAGTGTTCAGTAATTTTTGCAATTTCTCACACATACTCTGAGAAGGGCGAGCAAGCCTCATTTTTTAATATTAACCTTTAAAGTGACAGAAGCTGATTGATTGGTTTTCAAAAATGAACCTGCAGCATGCGTTTTTATGCATCCCTACCATTTTTTTTCCTTTTATTATTTTTTCCAGAATTAAATGCTTTTTTTTATATGTCAGATGGACTATTTCAATAATTAGTTTTTCATAATAAGGATCAAAAGTTGTTGTTTCTTAAAGAAAAAAAAATTGTCCCTATAAGGATTAATAAGTGAGACACAGAAGACTGCATCAGGTCAGAGTCAATTAATGCCAATTTACATATTATACAAGAAATCTTTTCATAATTTTTTTTGCTATAAAGACAACTTTTAAAGTATGACATTTTCCAAATTCAGAGAAAATTTTCGAGACACAGTGACCTTCATAGCCTTACCATGATTTCTTGATATTTCCCACTTGTGAGAAACACTTGAAATGTCACTGGGAATTTCATGATTGCTGCCAATGATTTCAATTTCATGAAATTTAAACAATTGCCATTTTTCTTATTAATTATCAGCCAGTTAATTATTAACTGCATATGTGCACTTTGGAACTAGAGATCGTTAGGCTATTATAGTTTCCCTCTTTTGCTCCTATAGGTGAAGAGGAGGGGGTGGCTCAGTCGGTAGCGCCAGACTCGTAATCTGTAGTTTCCAGGTTCGAGTCCCAGCTGGGTCAGCATTGAGATTTATCTCCGCAAAATTCCCCGCCCTGCCCACGGTCAGTAGGGGACACCGATGGGCTTGGAAAGGTCGCCGTCCGTCGGATGGGACGTTAAGCCGTGGCCCATGTATGGGAGAGCCATACCCTGTGCACGTTAAAGAACACGCTGGATGGCCTTGACGGGAGGCTACCATCTGTCTCCCAACAGCTGTTCCAGGGGGTCCCCTCCCCCAACCTTCTCTGAGCCTTCGGGGTCCATGTGACCTGGCCATTTAACCCATGGTGTGCAAAAAAGTGCCGCTCAGAGGTAAAACAACCCAACCCAACCTATAGGTGAAAAAAAAGTTGAATATGATCCTGGTTGAATTTGTAAGTCAAAAGAAATTTTGAGCCAGACAAACCAACTGTTAAAAAATTAACCTATGGGGATTTTCCAGCTATATATAAACAATCATAAAAATTAGAGTTTCAGAAGTTATATCTGAATTTTTATCAATAACATTATTACCGCAATCCATATATCCACAATAGATCTTATCATTGAACAGTATATGTTTTCTAATTGACTTCTCATCAAATAATAAAGTGAATATGGTATGCTTCTGTATATGATATCAGTAAAATTTTCCGTGCAGAAAACCTCTTTAGTTAATCCAGGAAGTCAATCTACAGATCTGCACCAAGTAAAAATTGTGGAGCTATTGGGAAAGAAGATTTTCTCTAACAAATTCATAAGCCTTTGGAGAATGAAAATGTAATATCGTGGCAAACTTATTTACCTCTTAGAAATAAAATTTGCCATTGCTTCTTTTAGCATTTTGCTTTGAATATTCTGAACAGGTTTAAAGTTATATTTGAAAACACAGGCTTTGGTGTTTCAATGTTATCTTGATGAGCTTTTGAGTCTTAAACAAATCTAATATTTCTTTTAAAGAAGAAGAGTCTGATTGTTTGGCTGTCAGTTGGCAATAACATCATAATAGCATTTTCTTTAAGCTTTGGATTTCATTTTGTGCTGACATCAACTTTCTCTTAAATTTTCTAGGACTCTTACCTCTTACACAGCAGAAACGATAATTTTTATAAGCAATATCTTTTATCACTGCAATTTCTATCATATCTTCTACAAGTGTCTCTCAGTACAGGTTTCCAAATTGACAGTGTGTCATTTGTTACAAATGTGAATAAAGTTGGCACAGCATCATTAATTAATCCTGCTGTGCCATTTTCTGAAGCTTTTTAAAGCAGTAAAATGCTGGAAACAGATAGTACTAGCTACTGTTTAAAGAGAGATAGTGGAGCATCTACACTATGTAGAAATTAAAAAAGATATTCATAACCCATTCCGCCCTTATGCTGATTATACTGGTATGTTCAACTGACCTAAGGTTGTATTATAAACGATATGTTATTTTAGAATTGCAAAATTTCTCTATGTTGCATTTAATACGACTTTTTTCTTCAGAAAAATCATCTTTGCTGGTGATATTCTAAGCAATCAGCAATTGAGAAATCAACCCAAGGATAATGATGTGCCCTTGAAAATCAATCATGCATAATGTACATTCATCAAATCTACTACCACAATTGTTACAGCCTTAGCATTTCAACTCATAAAATTTTTCTATCAAATATTTAAAGCAAATATTTTAGGCTTCATTTATCTATCACATGCAAAATTATAAACACCCCTATTTCAGGTATTCGTTTGAGAAAAAAAAAGTAATTTGTGTTATTTTGGCAAAATAAAAATGCAAAGTAGAAGTCTCGAAATTAACATCATAGATTTAATATTTCTTTTTGTAACAAAATTCACGAAAATATTCTATAAATTTCATGCTGTTTCAACTTGTAAATCACTTTCTTTTCACATGTATATATTATTACTTTCATATATGAAAAAAATCATGAACTACATTTTATATTATATCTAGATGTGATTTTGGGACAGAACGGTATTTTGAAGTGCTTTATTTATTTTTAGGCATCTATACTTTAATAATTTCAATTTAGAAGCATTTCACAATTTTTCAAATAACTAACCTATGAAATGTCGAATTGTTGCTTTTACAGTACTTTCCAGCAGTTAGTACACAATTCAAGTATATCTAAGAGCGTGGTGGAATATCTGTTTATGCTATCTAAACCATAGAGGAAGAAATAGGGGGAGGCGCCCTTGAAAGGTCAGTTGCCATCACCATGTGTGAATGTTTTGTATGAAAACTGGTACAATTAAATTGCAATACTTTCTAATAACAGTATTATTATTATATTCGGTACGTGGGAATTTACTCTTTTTTAATTCCTTTTTGTGTTTGAATGTATTTGCAAAAACCATAGTTGATCACTGTGATAAAATTTAGCTGTATAATTTTTAAAGACGGTTGTTGAAGTCCATATTGGACATCTATTGTATTAAATTACATATCAAATATCAGCAATTCAATAATAATACCTTCAAGGAAAAAAAGGGAGTGAGGGGTATTTCAAACCAGTAGCAATTTTAGCAATATATAGCAGAAGCAGCGGTTGTTTACGCTACTTTCCAATATAAATAAAATAACGAAAAATTTTAAAATTCGGAAACAGATACTTTATTTTAACTTCTTACCAATGAAATGCCATCCCTTTTATCTATTTCGCAGGTTAAAATATGCAAGAATATGCTATATAGGAGCTAACATTTTATCCACAATCTCTCGTTCGTTAACGTAGACAACGCAAGCTTACTAGTAGGAGTAATATGGCAACGTTGGTTACAGTTTCAAGAGACAGGACATCTCTCTCCCTTCCTTTCTCCATGATCCAAACACGCCTCTCTGAGAATTTTGTACACGTCATGGCGTCCATTGCCAATACTATCTCTAGTAATATTTCCTCGCTGGTTCAGACCACAGAAAGGACCAAATTAAGACCACTCATTGAGGTCCTCAATGATACCACTGATCCAGAGGGGAATAAGACAGCGATCTGGCAATATTGATTTAAATTTTGTTCAGTTTTTATAATTATAAACTGGCAACGTTTCTGTGATTTGTGTGGTCATATAACTGTTACAAAGGCTGCGATCGATATCGGATAGGAAATTCAAGAATTTGAGATTTATTATTGTAGATAAATATGGGAAGGAAAAAGAAGAAGCCGTCTAAGCCATGGTGCTGGTATCCTATATGATTTCTAATGTGTTTTTAATACTATGAATGTTATGCTACAGTAATCTTATATTTTCATCATAGCTAGAATTATTGGATAAATTGAAAGGATGACTGTGCCAAAAAAATTTAAAGAGTAGAAATTAGATTTCTACACTAATTATAACGTTATTTTAACTCTGTATTTGTTTGTTTTAATTATTTCTACTTTATTGATTCCACACTGCTAATTGGATTACATGGGAAAGAGGGGGGGGGGGGGTTAATGTCTTCATAGGAGGTAAACCCATAGTTGTGTTTGTAATCAAAACTGTTATCAAGAAAGATGAAAAACGTTATTTAAGTGGGATGTTTGGTAGTTGCATTGTAGGTGACATATTTTGATAGCTTTATTGCACTTAACAACTGTACTGCAGCAAAGTCACCTAAACAGTAGAACTGCGTCTAAGTAAAGCGTAGTAAATTAGTTGGCAGTATGATTAGTGATGTAATGAATTGGGGTTTTGCATATTTCATTGATTAGCATGTCTGCTGTTGAGTTTTGTGGTGGCCTCTGATTCTAGTCTTTAAAAGGTGCTTTGGATTTATTATAAACCTGGATCTGAGATCAGTGGTTATTTTTGTGTCTTAAATGACATAGTGACCCATCTTTTCCCCATGAAAATGTGGCAGAATTTTAATAAGTTTATGAATTAAAAAATACAATTATTGCAATGTAACTGTTACCAAAATTGGGTTATTTTGTAGTTTGGATTCCTGTGAAAACTAGGTTCTAATTTAGCCTATGTCCTTTCCCAGTTAACTGGCTTTGCAGCAATACTCCTCTACACAGTAGCCATTTTATAGTCCATATTATAAAGAGACCATCATAAGGAAATAAAGTACATAATTCTGGGGGTTTTTTTTATATAATACCTTGGGCTGTATTTTAAAAATGCAAAACTCAATAGCAATAAAAAAAAATGCTTTAGATACTACCTGCTTGATGGTAGTCATTTACCTATTTTTGTGATTGTCAATTTATACGTTTTCAAGGACCATTGAATTCAACAAGTATCCAACTGCCATATTATAAAAAAAAAAACCCCAGAAAACCATTTGTTTTATAGGGTTTTTTTTATAATGTGGCAGACAATTTACTCGGAAGAAAAGGTCATAGGCTAAATTGGAACCTCTGATTTCCACAGTAATCCAAACTGCAAAATAACCCAAATTGTAAAAATTAGGTGATTATTTAGGATAGTGTACTCCTGCCATTTTGTTTTTTTTGTACAAAAGTAGTCTGTGAAAATAGGCTTATTTCTTGTATAACTTCATAAACAAAATGCTATCCCCACCAAAGCTATCTCCAAAAATAATTTTCGCAAAATTTATAAATCTCCGTAAAATTAAAGCCAAGAGAATGCATATGAAACAATCAAAATTGCTTTCAGAAACCCAAAACTTCCTACGTTTCATCACACCAAATGTGATGTCCCTAAATAAAACAACCTCAAGAACACCCACCATAAAAGAGGGGAAACAACAAAAAATTGTAAATAATACACCACCAATCAATTAAAAAAAAACATTGGCTAAAAACTGCAAAATCTTAAGCAACGATTGCCAATTCATTCTCAGAAAAACCCCAGGGGTTAAACGACCCAGTTGGCTAAAGAATTGCAAACAAAATTGTGAATCCACTCTCAAAAACAGCTTCAAGTGTTAAATAATTCAGTGGGCTAAAACAATCGCCAAAATGCACAAAATAGTAATGTACTGCCAATCCGCAATTGAAAAAGAAAAAAAAAAAACCCCATGGTGAACCACGTGGGCTATAAACAATCACGAAAACACCCAATGGGTAAAAAAACTCCCTTAGAGCAAATATCTAAAAATGCATAATCTAAATATATTTAGTAAATGCTTCAACCATAACTTTTCCCTTTTTGAATATAGACCAATATCCTTTGCATAATTAACAACAACCACACTATACTATAGAAGCTACCAAAAAACAATTATGTGTGAAATTTCCCACAATATATCAATGAATCGGAATCCACCACATATTGGAACTTATTCGCAACATTAATAAACCCATTCACACTATAACTAATTGAAATTCTGAATAGCACTTTCTCATTGAGTTTTAACTATCAGAAACAGACTTATTTACCATTATGCCAACTCCCCAAAACCTTTTAAAAATTTGAGGCCTAGACACTATTAACCCAAACTTAGAAGTTTTGGATAAGTATAATAAATAATAAATACATCCTCAAGCAGCTGCTTGCCACAGTAGAAGGTCTGTGACGATGCAGATAAGTAATTTATGTTGTATTACCTTTTAGTTGATTTTTCATTCTGGTCCCCAAGGATTCAGCCTTTTTTATTCAGTTTGTTAAAATTCCTTTAAGTGTAAACGTAGAAATGCAAGTCTTAACCCCCCCCCCCCCCATTTTAATTTCATTTTCTGTGTTTCTTCAGAAATGATTAACTGGAACCATATGTAGTAAAAAGTTTGTTCACATCATAAAAGTTATAACTGTATTATTTTTGTCGCTGTAAAGCAAGTTCTGTTATTTAGCATTATGCTTTGCTTACACTTGCCATTTCTGATAGGATTATTTTGCTTCATTCTGAGTTTTGTTTATGTGTGGAACTGAATTTATGGGATTATTTTGTTTTGGGGGTTTTAGATGTGGAATGAAAATGATTTGTTTAGCAATTGTGCTCTGGATGAAATAACTGCCCTTGATGAGAGAGAGGGAGTTTTTTGAAATGCAGAATGAAAGTTTAGTGGTTGTTCTGTTTAAAATCATTTTCTTTGAGATTACTTTGGGTCGTTGGTACATCTACAGTTTACAGCACTCGGCTCACTAGATGGCTCCATGAGTGATAACTGATGATGTGTAATGTAAGCAGATAACATATATTATGGTAGTGATGTAATGTATTTTTACTGAATTGAATGATTTACTGGATTGTCTTATGTTTTGTGTGACGTTCTTGTTTTTTCAGGTTTTCTAAGGTGAATTTAAGTTATGAAAAATTTTATTTTTGGGAAAGGGAAGCAAAGTTTGTATTTTTATCAGGCAGTTTGAATTTTATTCCATTATATTTAGCATAAAGGTATAAATTTTGCCTCATGGGTAAGTACTAAATGATGCAGTCAACTTAGACATTTAGTCAAGGCATGTTCTCTATGCCGTCCCATGGCTGAGTAGTTAGCACTCTTGGCTACTGATCTAAGGGACCTGGGTTCGAGTCCCGGATAAGGCATGGATGTTTGTGTCGTTTTTCTGCTGAGGTCCTACCATCCTCTCAGACCTTCTACTGTGGCATATAAACTGATAGGCTCCTGTCAGACCTTTGTGGCAAGCAGCTGCCTGAGGAGGTATTTTTTTTTTATTTTCTCTATTATTGTATTAAGCAGGAAATGTGGAACGATTTCTTGTTTAGCGATAAGTTCAGTTAAAATAGTCTCCAATGAGATTATCTTGTTCTGGTTTTTTAATAATGCAGATTGGCACTATTTATAATTGGTGTTTTTTTAGTCACAAATTAAAATTATTTTTAAATAAACCATTAAAGACAACATATATTTGGTGTTGTTTAATTCTGGGGCTTTTTTATACTGCTGGATGGTAATTAATTGTTTAGAATAAATTGTAATATATTAATTGTATATATGTATATAATGTTATCTCTAATGGGATTATTTAGTTCAGAGGCCTTTTTTATACTGCTGATTGCCACTGTACAATAATTTGTGCTTTCTAGGTTTGTTGTCTCTGATGGGATTAGTTAGTTCTGAGGGCTTTTAATACTGCATATCAGGGTGAATTGTGTACAATTTTGTTTTTTTCTGCCTGTTTTCTGCCATGAAAATGCTTTCTTCTAGCGTGAAGGTAAAAGTGAGGAACAGCTATTCATTGTTTGGCAATATGTTCAGATTAGAATGGTTATCTCTAATGGGATCATTTTCTTGTGGGGTTTTCTTAAATTGGAACTTTTCCTTCAGTTTAGTCCTTAATGTGTGGGATAAATTGGCCCCCAGAGCAAAATAATCTCATCGGAGACAGGAAATCTCAAAATACAAGAAAATCAGAAACAATGCCCTGCTAATTATATTATATATATATAAAAAGCCCCAGAGCCTTAACTGACATAGTAGTTAGGGAGCTAGATGCTGTGGCAGCATGGCAAACTGTGTATTGTGTTGTTTGTAACTGAAGCGATGGCCAGCATTTGACCAGCCTTAGTGGAGCATATCCTTATGTGAGAAGGAATGTGAAAGCTAGGAGTAGCTTCTAGGATTCTTCCTGTGTGCTACAAATGAAATAAATAAAACAAATCTCATCAGAGACAACAAATCTGAAAATGCAACAAAATTGGAAACAAGGCACTGCCGATCCACAGGGGGCTGGGGTGGCTTAGTCGGTAGCTCACCAGGCTCGTAATCTACAGTTCCCAGCTGGGTCAACTTTGAGACATCTCCGCAAAATTCCCCGCCCTGCCCATGGTCAGTAGGGGATATTGATGTGCTTGGAAAGTCCACCGTCCATCGGATGGGACGTTAAGCAGTGGCCCCATGTTTGGGAGAGCCATTCCCTGTGCACATTAAAGAACACACTGGATGGCCTTGACAGGAGGCTACCATCTGTCTCCCAACAACTATTCCGTGGGTCTCCTCTCCCAATCTTCTCTGAACATAGGTCCTTGTGACCTGGCCATTTAGCTCATGGTGTGCAAAAAAAGTGCCAACCAGAGGTAAAACAACCCAACCCGATCCACATTATGTAAAAGCTCCCAGAATTAAATCTCATCAGACACAAAAAATCTCATAATGCAAGAAAACTGGAAACAATGCATGGCCAGTGCACATTATAAAAAAGCCCCAGAATTAAATAATCTAATCAGAAGTAACAAATCTCAAAATGCAAGAAAATTGTAAACAATGCACCACCTACATGCACTAAAGGTGTTCCCATGAAATTTCTGATAGGAAGTCTACCATTGATCAAATGATATGTTAAATCATGGCTCCACTTGCAGGACAGCCATAATCTGTGCCACATGAATGAACATGTAGGATGGCCTTTGACAGGAGACTACCATCCTGCCCAATGGATCCCTTTCCTTCCAACTTTCTCTGAGCCCTTGGGGCCCCCAATACTGCATATCAGGGTGAATTATGACATGGCCATTTATTTAGCCTAGTATGAGCAAAAGAAAAAGAGAAATGCCTCTTGGGTAAAACAACCAATCCATGAATTTTTGTAATTTTTTTTACCTTTATTGAATTGAACTATGGCTCCTGAATGTAAGGCCTCTTTATTAGTAGTGCAGTGAAGAAACTGTTCAAGGCTGGAAAGATGACCACTTTAGGTAAATCCTGGATACATGTTTTAACCCTTTGCACTCCATAGGTGCCGCTACGGCGACATACTAATACTATTTAACAATCATACTAAAAACACATCTGGAATGCAAAGGGTTAAATGACTGTAACTTCTTTCAGGAAATTTTTGAACTATAGTATTTTGGGCAGTTTGCTAGATTATATGTACTAACAGTTATGCCCCAACTACATTGGAATCTGTGAAGTGACTTGTGAATTGACATAGAATTTCTCTCAAGAGGATTTTATTATATTACTAAATAAAACATTATCTGACGTTTGTGTTGTTTTTCTGCTGAGGTCCTGCCATCCTCTCAGACCTTCTACTGTGGCATATAAACTGACAGGCTCCTGTCAGACCTCTGTGGCAAGCAGCTGCTTGAGGGGATATTTATTATTATTTTTAACTTAAAAACATCCTAAATTAAAAAGTCTTCTAAAATTCCTACATCCTAAATTAAAAAGGCATGATGATTAATTTTCACTAAAAATGTGTCATTAAATTTTTATTACTTCACTTTCAGAGCCAGTGCTTACCTTTGCAATGCATGTGGTGTATTTTGTTGCCATGAGTGAGGCCTGTTATCAGGGGACAAAAATTAAAAGGTTGGAAATTAAATCATAAATATATAAAATTTTATTTAAAAGTAAAATGGATTTTCAAAAATGGCAAAAAATAATGCAATAATGGCTTTTTTACTTTTAAAATAATAAAGCATAATGTCTATCTTCATGAAAAATAATACAGTAAAAATATCACTTCAAATCTGTTATGTATTTTAGAGTTTGTGTGCCTGTTCGACTACTGGTAGATGGTTAGAGCTAGGACCACCAAACTTTGTCAACAGTTTCATCTCACTGTAAATTAGTTTACTGTATGGTTTTCGAACCCAGAAAATTAGGCCATCCTTCAAAAGTTCACTGGAAAATATCAGGCTGTTGATAACACTGTGCATCAATAACATACTAGTGCATAACTTTTGACTTTCCATTCATAAGGTAGGCAATGGCAGCATCTCCAGAGATTTTCGATACTCACCGTGGCCAAGTGGTTAGCACGCTTGGCTACTGATCTACAAGACCTGGGTTCGAGCCCCGGGTAAGGCATGTATGTATGTGTTGTTTTTCTGCTGAGGTCCTGCCATCCTCTCAGATCTACTTTGGCACATAAAGTGACAGGCTCCTTGCCAGACCTCTGTGGCAAGCAGCTGCTTGAGGGGGTATTTATTTTTTTATTTTATTACAGTGGATTTTATCCCAACCCCACTAGGAAAGAAAAAAAAATAGAATGAATACCCCCTCAAGTAGTTGCTTGCCACAGAGGTCTGACAGGAGCCTGTCAGTTTATACACCATAATAGAAGGTCTGTGAGGATGACTGTACCTCAGCAGAAAAGCAACACAAACGTCATTGCCTAACCTGGGGCTCGAACCCAGGTCCCTTAGATCAGTAAGTCAAACATGTTAACCACTCGGCAATGGGACCAGCCTCTTAATTTGTACGTAGTCAGAACTAAGTGGGATCACCACATCAAATTCGGGACTGATCGGTCCATGCATGCTGAATTACGGGGAGCAGGAAACTTCTGCTACCAGTGACATCACCCTTAATATGAATGAGTGTTTGCACCCCTTACAAATACTGGCATTTCTGCTAGAATTAGGGAAATTTTATTGATAAACAAGCAGAGAATTAAATATTAATCACCTTCAGAGATACAGCTTAATTGCTTGAAATCAAATAATATTGGTGTCTTTCAACCAAAGTATCCATAACACTTGTATTTGAGTTCTTTCTGTTATTTCTATCATACAATGGATACAGAAAGTAGGATCTTCACATATTACTAGCGTGATTCATAATACTGTACATTTTTTGCCATGCAAAATGTGTACAGTGATACATCACCATGTATTTGCGTAGCTCTGAATGTAGTACTAAGGGAAAGCATAAAGTCAACTGCATTGTTCCGCAACTGTTGAAAGTGTCAGAGTCTTGGTTTCCATCATTAAAAATGTACAATTAGTGAGTTAAATGTTGAATTTATACAATTTTAGATCATTGCTGGAGGAGAAGGTTTAAAAGCTACTGAAGTGGCCCAAGAAATATAGGAAATGGAAGGTGAGTGGGCAGTCGCCATTTGTGCTGCTAATGATTGGTTTAAGATGTTCGAAGGTGGTGACACAAGCCTCGAAAGCAATCTGCAATCAAGACAACTGTATCAATAATTGCTGTATCAATAGATCACAACATTCTGTTCCACACTGTTGAAGCTGATCCACTGATCAGCACTCACAAGCTCTCATCTGAACTTAATTGCTCACAAGCAACTATAGTGCAGCATCTGCAACGAATCAGTAAGGTAACCAGGAATTCAGGTTCATGTGGAATATATTCCACATGAACTGAATAAGCAAATTGTCCTATTGAAGTCTGCTGGAAACTCATTAAACTTCACTAATTCATGCAACTAACATTTCATCAAGTGAATTGTTATGCACAATGAAAAATGGATGACTTTCAATGATCTGAATAGCCAAACACTGTTGCTTGATCCAGGCACTTCCTGTCCTAAAGAGAGGACAATTATAAATGAAGGTATTGTTTTATGATTGTTGGAATTTTGAGGGTATACTGCTCTTTGATGTCAACTTCTGGGGTATCGAAGTGCACTACACCTTCTGGGCAACTGGAGCACATGCACTTTGATGTTTCAGTGCTACCCAGGATTGGTAAACAGATATCAGGTTCTTCATGAAACGATGCAAAATTGCACACCACAATTCCGATCAAAGAAAAACTGTGAGAACTATCATATGAGCTTGTTCCTCCTCTAGCATGAATAGTGTGGATACAGCTCCTTCCAGCTATGACATCTCTCACTCCATGCCTCATTTTCTTAAGGTAGGCAGTTTGAAAAGTTACAGGAAGTTGAAAACATGTTGGTAGTTTTTCACCTCCAATGATGAGTGTGCTATCAGGTAATTAACATCCTTATAACTTAAAGTACTGTGAAAGAGACTTGTTCATCTTCGTGATTGTGAAAAGTATAAAATTAAATCACCCAGTATGAAAACAGGCATATCACTTACGTGATATGAGAGCCTAGAGCTCTAATTTTTTTTAATTATGTCCAGTAAGGACCTAATTTTGCATTCAAGTACTACATTACTTTTAATTACAGCATAATTGTGGTATTAAATTATTTTATAATAAATTGTTGCGAGTTTCCTAAATATTAAATATGAGGATGAATACAAGAAAAATAAAAATATCTGATACTTGAAATATCCTGTATTGGTTGTAATGCATATGCTTTAAAAACAATTTTTTCACATATTTTATGAACATGTGAGTGATTTGTATATTATATTCCAAGATATTATATGAATTGTACTTTATTCGTTTTTTCACATGTATAATTACTAAATTCGAAACAATTTCTTTGATGAGCAATAAAATAATCATTGACATCTGAAGTGACCTTAGTTCTTAAAGAAAATTCCATGTAGTTGGTTTTATTTTTATTTAACCTTTAAAGTGTCCAAGCAGAGTTTGCCATTTTTTTAAAATTAAACTTCCTTTGTGGCAAGCACCTGCTTGGTTTTTTCTTTTTTATTAAGTAGACTTCAGTTCAATTTGAATTTGTTTTATTATTCAGAATAAAATTCTCCTTTATTTGGTATGTAACATAACTAGTGCTGTACATGTCGTGCAGCACAGATTTCCACGACAGTTTCCACAAATTTAAAAGTTTTTCTTAAATTTCCGTGAATTTCAACATTTTCTATTTTTTTTTTACAATTCCGAGAATTTTAATGTTTTTTTTTTAATGTTTTGATTTACATGTTTTAAGAAATTAGTTTAGAAGTAACCTCAATCAACCCAAAGAACCTCAACACCAAGTTCTCAAAACCAACTTGAAGTGCTTAATTTTTTACTTTGCCTTAGTAACTAGTTTCTACATAACTGTACTGTAAACTTCTTGCCACATTTAATCCGTAGACCATAATTTTCTTCTAATATTCTTTAATGACTACTTTCACTTAATGACATAGAATATTGGTGAAATGTAGAATTAAGTATTTGAAGTCCACATTCCCCCCAACAAGCTGCTGTTCACTATCAGTGAAGCAATTATTCAATATATAAATAAATTTAAATTATTGTATTCTGTTATCACAGCTTTTGTTACTGACAATGCATTGTACATGTTCAAAGCATGAGTAAAAATCTTAAAGTTTGTTTAAATGCTGTTCATGTCTTGTGTAATGCTTATCTTCAAAATCTTGATGACATATTGCAACAAAAATTCAAAACTGTTAATGCTATGATTGTAACAGTTAAACACTGATTTACCTCTTGTCCTGCATGTGAAGTTCATTTTGCAGTATTTCTTTAAGAAAAAAGAGACAGAAACCACCAGTTTTCATTCAAGCAAGGTGAAACAGTTGGCTCCATACTGTAATATATAACAGTGATCACACAGAAGATTACAAGGAGTTTTTCGGGCAAAAAATGGGAAACAGCTCCAGTAGTGTATAAAAGAATAATGAAATGTGTAAAAATGATTCCTTAAAAAGTGGTCTGAATCAAATCCAAAGATATGCACTGGATATTTCAATCCACTTAACATTGTTTGAAAGCCATCTTAATCAGCACGTAAAGTCTTCAATGAAATGAACGATTTGGCAGTAAATTTATTCAGTGAAAGCCAGCAATGTGATCACACACTCGCAAAAAAAAGTAACATTCAATCTTTTGCACTCTCCGCTCATGTTCCTAAAATTTAACAATATTTAAGTGGTGTAGAAATTGCTGATTTTGTGAGCATAGAACAGTATATTTTAAATCATGCCAAATTTTTGGTTCCAACCAATGGAAGTACTTAAATATTTCCACGAGTGATATTGATAATGTAGTTTTCAACAATATATCTATGCTCGAAGCTGACAACAACAACTTAAAGGCCGAATATCGATGCTATGAAAGAATTCAATAGTACTGATAATTCAATTCTTGTCTCCAAAAGAATGATTTCCCAGGTTATCACAGGTAGCTCTTCGATGTTTATCAGTTCCAACGAATAATGTTGATAGCGCAATATTTTTCTGAATATAGTGGCATTCTGTATGATTATCATCAAAGTATAAAACACCACAATTATGTTGATAGAGCAATATTTTTCTGAATATAGTGGCATTCTGTAAGATGATCATCAAAGTATAAAACAGGGTAATTTATCTATGTATAATATGCAGTATCAAAATTCATCATTACTGATTGATATGTAATATGTGAATTGGGTACCTACGATCTGCCCTCTGTCAAATGTATATAAATCCCGCACCTTTCCCATTAATTACCCTTCTCACGACGAATGCTTGGGGAAGCCAAAGCTGGCAGCTATATATGACCAGAGTTTCAGCCATGCATGCACGCAAATGCAGGACTTACAGTACTGAATTTGGATAATGTCTCCTATCCCTCATTCAGTGGCACTTCAGTGTATATATATATATTACAGTTATCCTTGGTTTTAATTTTTTTTTCTCTTATTTCTAACTACTGCGATTTGTTTGGAATCATTTGAAACAAATGATGCTGATTTTAAAAGAGTCTTAAATCCTATATTAACATCTGTAATATGTAATATTTTTGTATAATCTCTTTTCAAGATGTTATTTTGAAAAAGCTTTGGATTAATTTTTTCAATTTTATTTTGCTTATTTTCTAGCTACTTAGCTTGTAGTGTTTTTGTTTGCAGGTGCAAGTAAATCAGCTGATGATCTGTTATATTTACACCTAATATATAAGATTTCTGTTGGTAATCAAGTGATTTACTCACAAATGACCCAGACATGAATTTGATTTCTGTGTTATATACCCTTCTATACAATTCTGAAGATTGAACAAATTCATTAAATCAAGATATGTATTCATAAATAACTATTTGTTCTATTTAAGTTTGTGATTAAATCTCCTGTTAATATTATATGGTTTGCTCTTAATTGCTCTAGTTTAGTAAACAAATCAGCAAATTCTACATTCCCATTAACATATACCTATATAAATGGCAAGTAATGGATAGTGTGAATTTTTGTAATTGAATTGTATTGCCAAATGAAAGATTCAGCATCTTGTAATTCAAAACCAATATTATATATTGTAATGTCAAAACCGATATCATTACAAATTCAGTTCTTTTGCATGTACTACTTTTCCAGATTTTTTAAAGGTTCTAGCTTTGATTGACGCTTGAATAATAACTTCTATATAATTGCAGACATTTCATGTTCATCTACCTCTGATAGTACAGTAAGATCTGAGTAGTTTCCTAACTATTTATATAGAACTTTATATAGAAGTTAATAGTATACAAATTCATCAAAATGAGATCTCATATTTAAGTGTATACATGTTAATTCATCTATATTGTCTTGGATTACAGTCTTAAACTCTGCAATGCCTATGTATGTAATAGAATTGCTAGCCATCTCTGTAAATGTAGAATTTACCAATGAAATATCATTTATGTACACAGCATCTTTTTCTTGTTCCTTGTAAATATAAGCTAAATAAATTATTTTGCCCTTTTTTTGCTACTATCCATTTTAGTTGATGCAAATTTTACTACAATATTGCTTGCTCTGATCTTTTTTTTTACCCTATAAACTTGTTCTCAGCCGCCCCATGACCGAGTGGTTAGCGCGCTTGACTACTGATCTAAGGGACCTGGGTTCGAGCCCCAGGTAAGGCATGGATGTTCATGTTTTTTTTCTGCTGAGGTCCTGCCAGCCTCACGGACCTTCTACTATGGCATATAAACTGATGGGCTCCTGTCAGACCTCTGTGGCAAGCAGCTGCTTGAGGGGGTATTTATTTATTTATTTTTTTTTTATTATTATTATAAGCTTGTTCTACTGTTGCTGGATATAATTCTATGCTTAATAAATTGGAAAGTTTATTAATTAACTCTAATGTTTTCATATGGTATTTCATGTAGTCCTACAATTTCAATGTTTTTGTTTAGCCCTCTTATCTTATATCTAATATTTTCTTTTGTAAAATCTTCGTTAAGTGTTTGCAAAGTGAGTTAATCTTCGTTAACTCTTGTATACCCTTTGAAGCTTTCTCAAGGTCCAAATGGTGACTTAGTAATTGTTTTCTAATTCATTTCCTTTCATAAAATCATCTATCTTTTGACTATCAAGTTCAGTTGACTGCAGAATCTCTATATTTTTCTTGTTTATGGAATCCATCATTGAATTAAATTCAGCTATTATTTCAGTCTTAATAAGAACAATAATTTCCTCTTTAAATTATAAAGCATTAAGATTTGATTACTTACCACTTTCTTCTTTAGTTCCAGAATATTTTAAATTGAATGTCACCAGATGACAACATTTCCTCTTCTGCTAGGACAATTCCCATTGTTGTTGCAGGCTTTCCTTTTTTACAAATTTCACTTATCCAAATACTACGTCAGCAAAGTCATATTTTTAAAAGGTTCTAGACATATTCCTGAACATTTTGCCTAAAAAATCCTTTTACAATATCCAATGCACTGAGGACAATCAGTATTAAAATCCCCAGTTTATATTTGCACATGTTGAAGGCACCTGTTTGCCACAAGATATATATATATCAAAGATTCCAATGCATCATTATCAGTTACATAGGAAAGCTAATACTCTTGAAAACAATAAATCTGTTGCAATGAAAAAAATGCATTTTGAAACTTCCTATTTAATATCATAGATATGTCACACATATTAAGAAGATGATCCCATAAGTCAAACAGTCAAATGTTACAGCAGTAAAATATAACAGGAAAATGTCCTGCAGACAAGAAACACTTATAATAATTAGTTGAAAAAAAAACTTTTCAACTAATTATTTCAGGCAATTGTTAGTTTTATTGCATTAGGAATATGGGAGAAACATGAAACTTTATATATAAGAGTAAAAGAGAGTGCAGATTTTATATATATATCGAAAGGTGTATAATCAGATATATTCTTTGATGACAAAAGTCGAGATTAATTTTTGTGTAAATTAAAATATTGGATTTCCGTGCAGCAAGTTTCAGATACATAAGCTCTTTGCTTCATAACTGATTATGATTATAGCCATATTTTGATATAACCATGGTTACACCCAGGTTATAACCAAATATGGCTTTTAACTACAAATCTCGCATCAGATTTCAGAATTTTTACAAGATTTATGACTGGTAAATTTTACCCGTTTACAATACAAAAATTACTAGTTAAATTTTCAGAATTCTACCATTTCTTCATTGTAGTTAGAAATAGAATTATCTTTCATTTCTCCATCTCCCAAAAGATGTGTATTATTAAGAGAAAATTATTAAGGTTTATGAAAAATATGTAATGAGGAGAATAATTTTAATTTAATAAATTAATCATCATTCTATGGAATTATGTTATTCATATTTCCTAATATCATTGAAGCCTTGAAACCATTGTTTATCATTTAGAGTAATGATAATATATCATATGCCTTTGTATGATTATCCATTAAAATAAAACTCTAAGAATTGTACAGTTTGGTATTTTCAACTTATGAAAGAATTGAGCTTTCATATTGTTGTTATAAGCTCTGCATCCTGACCTTCAAATAACCAGAATGTTTTAAAATTGCATCAGAGCTACATAAGATATATTTTTGAATCTTAAATAATTAGAATTATCTTTACCATTATTTTAGCCATAGTTTCTTATATGTCAATATTATAATGCAGCTCTCAGTTATTTTACTTAGGTGTCTCAAGGTTGACTGGGACTTTTTTGTGCTAAAGAAACAAATACGCTTATTAAACTATGGGTGCTTCTCTGGGTACTCTCCCTTAACATTAGCACACTTGTTCCATCTCCATGGAAGACTGTATTCTAACCATGTAGAATATAATACCACAACCTAATTGTTGTAAATAAAATACAATTATATTCACATGTATTTACCATAAGGATTATGTTGAAATCGGTATAGAACATGGAGAGTTACAGTAAAAAGTCCAGGTCAACCTTAAACCACCCTCATATTTCACAAAATTCAGAAGAAGAAAAAAATTGTTTCAAAATTCTTTCTTATAGAATAATGCAACAATTATATTAAAGAACAAAGAAATAAATATGTGAACTCTTCATGAACCAAATTTATGGAGTATTTCTAGATAACCAGCAGCAATAGTTTTTTCTCTGCAATATTTATCTTTGTAAAAATAAAATATTCCATGCAAGAAATTTTATGCATTGCAAGAATTAAATAATTCATGCATCTGTTACAATTTGCATTAATTTGAGATTAACTAAGTATAGGAAATTAAATCTTTAAAAAAATACATATTTTCAAAACAGACAATTATATCTAGTAATAGGAAGTGAGGATCTCTGATTCTGACTATTCTTCATCATCATCCTCTAGCAGCCATGGGCTATGGAGGTCCAACCAGACCGTGCAGTTTAGTTCTCTAAGCAAGTCTGTCCTCAGCTACATCTACTGCATCTGGCCACTGCACACCAATTCTAACAAGGTTCTGTTTGACATTGTCTGCCCACTGCATCCTAAGTCTCCCCCTCCTTCTGGGACCTCTTGGCACACTGTTCATAATCCTATTCGCCAATCTATAATTATCCATACAGGCAACATGGCCAAACCAGCGGAGTCTCTCTCTGCACAATATGCTGCTTAAAGGAGGTTGCAGACTCCTTTACCTAACCTCTTCATTAGTTACAAAGTTGAACCACCTATACCCAAGATACTGCGTAAGCATCTCAAATCAAAAGCATCGTTTCCTGTTATCTTGTTTACACAGCGTCCAACTTTCACTACCATAACTAACCCTAGAAAGAACCAAACTATTATACAGTTTAATTTTAGTCTTTAGGTGTATACGCCTATTTCTCCACGATCTCCATAGATTCTTAAAAGTCCCGGCAGCATCCCTATTCGTCTGTTTAATCTCATGCCGCATATCTTCATGTGACATGAAATATATCATTGCAACTGCTCCCACCTCCCAACCCTTTCCCCAAAAAGTGGAAATATTTAAACGATTACCAAATGTGATGAGTTGTATCTCAAATGAAAGCTTCAGATATGGGGAGTATCTTTGGCTGCCTCAAATTATGCTACTCCCTCAAAAGGAGAGGAATTTCGTGGGGGTCAATTGTAAGAAATTGTGTGGCAAGTGAAAGTGTGTAACATGGAGAGTCTTGTCTATAATATATTGTAGAGAGTTTTAAAACCTGAGTAATGTAATATTTATAAGGTAATAGTTGTCCTACTTCCAGTAATGTTAAAATTCCATCCATGCAAGTAAACTTGAGTGCACCTTTATATCAATTGTTTTGTGTGTTTTGGTTCTTCCTTGACTAAAGCTAAGGTATTGTAACAGAGAATTTGATGATGAAAAAATTCTCATTCAGCATCAGAAGGCAAAACATTTCAAGTGTCACATCTGCCACAAAAAGCTTTATACAGGACCAGGACTTGCAATACATTGTATGCAGGTGAGTAATAGTATTTTAATATCCTGATTATTTTAGCATTGGTGATTTAAAAAAAAAAGCTAAATTTTGTGTTGTAATATTTCATAGATTAGGCAATATTTAGCTTGTTTTCTTTAATAAGATTCCTATAATATACAAAAAGTAGTGGCATAAACTGAGAGCCTTTGAGTAAGTTTACTTTTAGAATGGTTATTTTAGTATTTAAAGGGTCATTCCATCATTTGAGAGGTCAAATCAACCAAAATTTGGAAAAAAAGTTTACCACCCGTCACAGATTTCAATGATCTTTGGCATAAATGTTAGTACACTTGAATTGCAGGAAGGGTAAAAGAAAATTGCTATCTTCCTTATTATGGAATGTTCCCTAATGAAGTAGAATTGGAAACAAAATGATTACCATAGCAATCAATGCAGTGAGATTTCCCTCCCTATGCAGCATTCCCTCCCTATGCAGCACTTTAAGTGACACCATTGATGGAAATAATAACTATTCTTCCTGGTTGAGCTGAAACAATAAATCAGCATAACTGAAGTCAGCTGAAGTCACCATTGCATAACATGGATGCAATGACTTTAGCAACCAGATCTTTCTTTAAAATTGGTTATCAACATCCAGTACACCTGCATCACAATAACCAAGTCATCACTGCAGGATTGAGATATCAGTGGTTTGGAAAAGATGAATAGGATGATTGCTGTGGTCTCCGGTGTGAATGGGATACCTTATATCAGCTGGTGGATAATCCTAATCAGAGGCCATCACAGGTACCTGAACCTTACTTTGCTAGTTGGGCATCGTAAAGCCTAAACTGGAGTAATGTGTCTCAGGCAGGCCATATGGTTCTTGAAAAAGTCCACTTGAAAAGGTGGTGCCTGAAGTTCCTACCAGCATCGGTGACTTCAGCCTTTAGCGGAGGAGGAACAGGTCTTTGCCCCATGCCTGCGATCAGGGGGCTGTTTGATATTGTTGGCCCTACCAATCTCAATAAACCTAATTTCTTTAAAAATCCTACTAATCATTTTCTCTCTGCAGGAACGTGGAACGTGAGGACATTACATAGAGATTATTCTCTTGATGTCCTCATGCAGGAATTCCAGCGCTATAACCTAGATATTCTAGGCTTGCAAGAGACCAGATGGACAGGTAAAGGTGAGATACTTAAAAATAACTTTAAATTTCTCTTTACAGGGAGGGAGGATGGAAAGCATCACCAAGGCGTGGGTCTGCTGCTCAGCAGACATGTTAGTGATGCTCTTCTAGGATATGAGTGCATTAATGAAAGGTTTCTTACAGCAAAATTTCAGACAAGCATTAAAGACTTGAATGTTATCTGCTGTTATGCCCCCACTGAGGATTCTGATGAGGATGAGAAGGATAGGTTTTACAGACAACTTCAGGATATTTTGAATTCTGTCAAGAAAGGAGATATTACCCTTGTTCTTGGTGACTTCAATGCCAAAGTTGGTATCGACTCTGACCTTTGGGGAGGAGTAATAGGCCCTTTTGGTATTGGTAGCTGCAATGGCAATGGGCAACGTCTCCTACAGGTAAGTAAACTAAATGGTTTCAGAATAACTAACACATATTACAAACACCGCGACATACATAAATACACATGGGTTTCACCTGATGGGCTGCATAAGAATATGATTGATTATATATTAATTAACAGCAAATGGGCTAGTTCTGTTAGAAATACCAGGGCATATAGGGGAGCTGAAATTGGATCTGACTATCACCTTGTTAAAAGTGTCTTGCAACTTAAACTTAAAAAGTATTGTGCTAGGGTTAAAAAATTTACCTTTAATACTGAAGCTCTGAAAGACCCAGTTATAGCTAAAGCTTACCATGATAGGTTACTTAGTCATTATGACAGTCATGGTTTGCTTAATACTGAAGTTGAGGAAGAATGGGGCCATTTTAAACAGGCTTTTTTGGAAACTAACAGTACTCTTTTAGGGAAGAAGGAGCAGAAGAAGCAGAATTATTTAAGTGATAAGGCACTTGAGCTTATTTCAGAAAGAAAGAACTGCAGGAATGTCCTTAATCAGTACCCTACTAGTCCTAATAGAAAGCATTACAAAGAACTTAATAAACGTGTAAAGGATCAGTTAGCTACTGATAAGAATCTTTGGCTTGATGGCCTTGCTGACAAAGCTGAGGAAGCAGTTAGACAGCACAACAGCAGAGAGCTGTACCAGATAGTTAATGTTTTGTGTGGTAGAAAACGAACAGGTATACAGGGATTGAAGGATAAACAAGGCAAGGTTATAGAAGGTGAGGATTCTGTCATGGCTAGGTGGGCTGAGCATTTCAGTGATGTTCTAAACAATGTGGTTAGTTCTACTCCCATTGTTTGCAATGATGATAGATGCATTGTTGGCTTTAATGTTGGCCCTATAACACAATCTGAAGTTAGTATGGCTATTTCTAAACTTAAACTTCATAAATCCCCAGGGGTGGATGAAATTACTACGGAAATGCTTAGAGCTGGGAATGTTTCAGTTACCATTTGGATGACTGAAATTTTGAATAACTTTTATGATAAAGGCATGGTTCCTAAAGATTTTACCAGAGCTATTATTATCCCTATTTTCAAAAAGGGTGATCGCAGTTCTTGTGATAACTATAGGGGTATCAGCCTACTCTCCGTTCCAGGTAAAGTTCTTTCCATGATTGTGCTTAATAGAATTAAGAATCTGGTTGACAGGCAATTGCGTGATGAGCAATGTGGATTCAGAAGTGGTAGGGGATGTGTAGATCAGATATTTTCACTTAGGCAGATTCTTAAGAAATGTTTAGAGTTTCAGAAACCTTTGGTTGCTAGCTTCGTTGATTTCAAAAAGGCTTTCGACTCTGTTGATCGTCATAATTTGTGGTTGATTGTGAGATCATATGGTATACCAGACAAGTTAGTTAACATAATGAAAGCTCTCTATAATAACACTGAGTCATGTGTGAGAGTTGGTAAGTCTTGTAGCAATTGGTTTAGCATTACTTCTGGTGTTCGACAAGGGTGCATTTTGTCTCCTTTTCTCTTTAGTTTGGTTGTTGATTATGTTATGCGAAATTCACTTCAAGGGAAAGATTTTGGCCTTAAATGGGCTGGAGATACGAAAATTTCTGATTTAGATTATGCTGATGATTTAGCCCTTTTGGCAAATGATGTTGATGAGATGAATTCTTTCATTCGAGCTGTTGATGAGACTGGTAGTACAGTAGGTTTGGTTATAAACAGAGAGAAAACTAAAGTGATGAAAATTGGTCAGGCAGGTTGTGATTCAGTTAATCTGAATGGTTGCAGTCTTGAGCAGGTGTCACAGTTTAATTACCTTGGGAGCTGTGTAACTGATACTGGTGATGTGCGGCATGAGATTAACAGACGAATAGGTATTGCTGCCGGGACTTTTAAGAATCTATGGAGAGTGTGGAGAAATAGGTGTATACACCTAAAGACTAAAATTAGACTGTATAATAGTTTGGTTCTTTCTAGGGTTAGTTATGGTAGTGAAACTTGGACACTTTGTAAACAAGATAACAGGAAACTAGATGCTTTTGATTCCAGATGCTTATGCAGTATCTTGGGCATTAGGTGGTTCAACTTTGTAACTAATGATGAGGTTAGGCAAAGGAGTCTGCAACCTCCTTTAAGCAGGATATTGTGCAGAGAGAGACTCCGCTGGTTTGGCCATGTTGCCCGTATGGATAATTATAGATTGGCGAATAGGGTTATGAACAGTGTGCCTAGAGGCCTCAGAAGGAGGGGGAGACCTAGGATGCGGTGGGCAGACAATGTCAAACAGGACCTTGTTAGAATTGGTGTGCAGTGGCCGGATGCAGCAGATGTAGCTCAGGACAGATATGCTTGGAGAATTAAACTGCGCGGTCTGGTTGGACCTCCGTAGCCCATGGCTGCTTGAGGATGATGATGATGATGATATAGCAATCTATTCACATATAAAGATTAAAAAGTAATATTTTTCTAGACAAAATGTCACACTAAAGTACTTCAGACATTAGCTGCTACTTTTGTAGGGAAATATTAATATTTTTACAGTCATATATATTAGTTGCCAAGAAAAAAAATGCAATATGGGTCAATTCCCCTCTTATTCCATCAAGGAATAATAAGTAGGATAAATATAAGCCAGATCCTATTATTCAAACTTTCTGAAAACTATTTTACTTGATCAATATCATAAAGCATTGCACCATTATTTTTCTTTCATAATGATTTTTTCCATTTGCCTCTTGTGAGTTTCTTATGTTTCCCCCACGTTTATTTACATTCTGTTCTTTGTCCGTGTGCTTAGCAGCAAATGATAACCGATTCCTGCTACCATCAACTAATGATCAACAGTCAGTAATTTAAAGCGATAATATTTATTTGCTAAAAGTAAAGTTATGGGGAAATAGCCAGTAGGTAGTTTCACTATTATTAAAATCACTTGTTGCCACTGTAGAACTTATTTCATATGACAAGTTACTACCTTATGTATTACCAGTGAAGGAGAGGCAGAAGTATCGATTTAGTCTCACAGGGCTATACCCAGAGAAAATCTTCCTCTCCTATGCACTCAGAACTGTGTCTTGCCTCATCCAAGTCAAGTGTCGTTCTTCCTTTCCCTGCCAAATTCACCACTGTTCCAGGTAATCCTTTGACTTTCAGTTAGGTGACAATCAGAACGATCATCCTTGCAAGGTCAACTCGCCCATGTTAACTGGCTCCCCTCATTCCTTTTACAGAACACCCTCGATCAGGAACACTTGTGTGAGGTGTCACATCAATAAAACTTTACTCAGGGTCATTGCATTGACCATACAGACAGATTTTTGACATGTTTTCCTGTTGATTACACCAATTGAAGTACTTAAAGTAAGCTTTTTTTTCTTCACTTTTATCAACAACTGTAGCATTGACAACAGCATTATAACCATGTATAGCAGCTAAATGATGGTTGAAACTTGCAAAGCAAAGCATGTCAACAACCTCTCCACGTAGTGCACAGGCACAAGAGCATCAGTGCAGTCCTCTGAAGTGCACCATTAATGATAACACTGGTGCAACTTCAATATTTTTTTCTCGTTTTCAAAGAAATGTTGCATGAAATTTGGAGTATGGTTCTTCCTATTGAGTATAATGCACAAAATATGTCAGTTTTAAGTTTTATCTATAGGGCCACATCACTTTTTTCACAATTGTAACATTTTCAATTTTTTTTTCAAAATTAATACATTTTGCAAATTTGATTTTTTTAATGAATCAATAATCAAAATCTATATCAGAACACCAGGTTTGGTCTCATCTACCACAGAAGCAAAGAAAAAAAGTAAAAACTAGTCACAATCAAAATTTGCATGTTTCCCCATTGGGTTAAATGATTATAACTCCTTACAAAAAATTTTTTGACTAAAAATAGTTTGGGCAATTAGACATCTTACGTGTACTAATATTTATACCAAAGAGCATTGAAATTTGTGATTGGTGGTGAACTGGCCTGAAATATTTCAACAGTAGAAATAGGCTGCTATATAATTTTGTGAAATTAATAATAAATAAAAATGCTCTTCAAGCTATTTGCAACAGGAGTCTGACAAGAGCTTGTCATTGTATTATGTCTTAGTAACTCGCAGTTTTCTGCTCAAACATTGGGAATTATACAGCCGGCATAAATGTCAAATTGAACATATTAACTTGGTACAGCAAATTTAGTGCATGTGGTAGTTCTCCTGGATGCACTGGTGTTTCACTCATTGTTATGTGGAGACAGACATAAGAAATTTATTCAAGAAAACTACTAGACCTATTTTTATGTCTTCTCAACTCTCAACATCAGCTGCTGCTCAAGAATCAAATGGTGATTCAGCGGATGACCCTGATGAATTGCCATCCAAGTTTCTAGAACCTAGTCAGTAAACTACACTGCACATACATACACAATCATATCAGAATAATACGACCACCTACCATACATATACTATGGTAGGTGGTCATATTATTCTGATACGATTGTATATGTATAGGTGTCAAGGATGTTCCCATCCAGGCTTTCATGTTGCCTCTCTGCTGTATGACTGTATTAGGCAAGAGCAATCTGTGACACATGACCTGCAGAACTTGGACTGGCATGCCATGGGATGCCATGGCGTGAGGTTTGCTGCTTTCTTACAGTGGTGGGGGGGGGGGGGGCATTGAAGAAGAAAGGGACTTCTCTCCTGACTGTCAAACAAGTCAGAAGTAAAGTGGAATGCTGTGCTCTAGAAGCCACCATATTTGAAGGACTTTTCATTTAAAAGTTGTGTCAGCACTGTGTGACTGGATGTTCTCAGTGGGGCAGTGGATTAAGGCTGCACCCAATTGAAGTAGTTCCCTTTGTGTAATGGGTTGTAATTTTAAATGATATCTGACCTAGAGATACCAAGTGCCTTGTTTTCTTAGTGAGTGTTTAAGTATGGCTTGAATAAGGTCCTCTAAAGGCATTCTGTTGATAGATTCTCTTGTTTTTCTAACATTCACACATTAAATGCTGTCTTTTTCTAAATCATACTTTAAATAATTATGTGACCAGGTTGTTATTTGGCATCATAGTTGAAAAGTTTACATTTACCCTTTTAAGAAATCTTAGTTTTAAGAATTTAACAATATTATATATGCAGTGACAGCTTTGAACTTCTGCACAGATGGGGCAAATAAACAGATAATTTATTCTCCCCCTTTTTCAATCATTTTTAATGTTATCAAAATAAACCTGTTTCAAATATGCTGAAATTCAAAGAAAACACATTCTGTCAAATGTAAATATAACTCTTGGAGAATTGTAAAAGTTCCCCATTATGACTGGGAACACATATGTACATAACCATAAAGATGCCCTTTGGGGCATTGTGGATTAAATCATTGCCTGTCAGCAGTGCTTGCTGACTTCCCTCTGGGTCCCAAGTTCCATCCTACTTGTGGAAAATCTCATCTCGGCATGATGCATTCTTTTCTCCCAAGTAGAGCTGCCTAGGTCTGATTCTCTGAGCCTTCAGGGTCCTTGTGACCTGAACCAACCCAAAGCCTAGGTCTGATTTGGCTGATAAGCAGTTATGTTCAGAGATTCGAAAGGATTTCTCTCATATGCAGCCAGAATTATTAGAGAAAAATTAATGAGTTGAATTCAAATGTTGGTTCCCTGTTCTGTGCCTAGATGGCAGCATGAATAAAGATGGTATAAGAACTCACTTTGTAGATGGAGGACAGTCACAAGTGATTGGAATAGAATTAGTACAGCTACCAATCTTCACTTCACGATGAAAATATGTCCTTCCACTTCACAATGAAATAATGTGGCCTCGCATGTGATGATGTTGTACCCTGAGATTTAAATATTGAATAAACTTGACTTTCTTGGTATATACTAAATATTTACCACTTTGTAAGTCGATTTAATTATAGAGGAAAAATTGTCTTGAGCCAGGTGGGATACGAACCCACGACCTCCTGATAACATGTCAGGTGCTCTGGACCACTGAACTACCGGCTGCCAATCAAGATCTCCTGTAATTGATGATATGAACATTCTCAACCTACAGTACATATTCTATTATGCCACATATAGGTGCTGTTCAGGCTATCTTAGCCACAATCAGCAGATAAATGCCTTATAGATGGAAAGTATATCTTACAAGTATACAATTGATTAAATATTGAATAGACTTGATTTTCTTGGTATATACTAAATATTCACCACTTTGTAAGTCGATTTAATTATAGAGGAAAAATTGTCTTGAGCTGGGTGGGATATGAACCCACGACCTCCTGATAACATGTCAGGTGCTCTGGACCACTGAACTACCGGCCACCGATCAAGATCTCCTGTAATTGATGATATGAACATTCTTAACATACAGTACATATTCCATTATGTCACATATAGGTGCTTGTTCAGGCAAATCTTAGCCACAATATATGTGACATAACAGAATATGTACTGTAGGTTGAGAATGTTTGTATCATCAATTAGAGGAGATCTTGATTGACGGCCGGTAGCTCAGTGGTCCATAGCACCTGACATGTTATCAGGAGGTGGTGGGTTCGTATCCCACCTGGCTCAAGACAACTTTTCCTCTATAATTAAATCGACTTACAAAGTGGTGAATATTTAGTATATACCAAGAAAGTTGAGTTTATTCAATATTTAATCAATTGTATACTTGTAAGATATGCTTTCCATCTATAAGGCATTTATCTGCCGATTGTGGCTAAGATCGCCTGAACAGCGCCTATATGTGACATAATGGAATATGTACTGTAGGTTGTGAATGTTCATATCATCAATTACAGGAGATCTTGATCGATGGCCAGTAGCTCAGTGGTCCAGAGCACCTGACATGTTATCAAGAGGTCGTGGGTTCGTATCCCACCCAGCTCAAGACAATTTTTCCTCTATAATTAAATCAACTTACAAAGTGGTGAATATTTAGTATATACCCTGAGATTTATTTGGCCCATAGAGGTCTATGTAGATGATTAGCTGGATATTTGTAGGAATAGTAGAATTTATATGGAGGGTTTATGGAAATTTATGAGCAGTTTATGAGGATATATATATGTGAGGTTTAATTGAGAGATTTAAGAAGAATGTCACATGTTCAATCCAATCATTGGACTATTTCAGGCAGGTTTTCACAGAATGAAGTCTCTCACTCATCCTGATAATAAAGAAATACCAAATTCCCAATGTTGCTGCATTCAAATACCTGATCACTGAGAAACAAGGAATTCTTGGTTGATACAAGTTCCAAATTGCAGTTCATGAGTCAGGTAAAAGTAATGCACAGATATTTCTGGCACAAAAAACTACATCATTTTTTAACAAATTTAAGGAAACTTTTTGTAATGAAAAACAAAAATCACTATTCTCCACTGCATTGCCAGTAAATGTACAGGATTTTACAAATACTAGGCATCTAACATTTTTATAGGGCTGCCTAGTATTTTCACCCTAGATGTGGACTCCTATGTTCTGCTGGTTCAGGTACCTTCTGATGATCCTAAATGTTCTCCTGTGTGTTTGCATGACACATGTCCCAGAAAGGAGGATACTGGTAATTGGTCAGGGGTCTTCATTTGTCTTTCCCTAAATCATGACTAATGGTGTTCCTTTTGGTCTCTTCTTTCATTGTGGAGCCTGTTCATTGTGGGGCTGGGCATATTTTTTTGTTTAGTAATCATCAAAACTAATTAGTGTAATAATGAATTCAACTCTACCTTAAAACTAATGCAATATTCCAAAGATACTGCCAAGCAATCTTCTAGCACATATGCAATGTTCTAACAAAATCATGTAATCTCCAACCTTGCCATCCAAGCAAAAGAACATACCCTGATGTTGGTGCAACATTTACAAGCACATGTTAGTTTTTTGCACATATTTTAAAAAGGAAAAAAAAAAACATTCTTCATAAGTCATCAGAGCAGAAATTATGTTCTCTACAAGACAAAGCACAAAACTTCCTGGCAACTTCTGAGGATTAGTGTACTTCAAAATATGGTGAAAACCAAATGGAAGCAGTGGCATATAGTGTAGAAGAGACACTATCCAGTGTAAATTGAAAAGCTGCAGTGAACTTAATTATTTTAACTTTTTAGATTTGACACTTAATTTTAAATTGAAAAATTCAATCAAAATGCCTTTGGTTTTAAATGATAGAAACTGTTAATGAATTGTCTTTTTGCAAATTATGGGAAAAGCTTAGTGGCTGTTATTTGTTCTTTAGTTAGTGTGTAATTACTCTTTTAAATGTAATTGGGTTATCTTCAGTGTTGTATGATTTGCAGTATATGTTATAAATGATGCAAACTGCACTGACCTGAGTTTTTATGATTCAGAATGTTTTATAATATTGTTTCTGTTCTGAATTATTGTCATTTTTTAGGTGCACAAAGAGACCCTTGATAAAGTCCCAAATGCTTTACCAAATCGGAATAACATAGATATTGAAATATATGGGATGGAAGGAATACCCGAGGAAGATCTTAAAGAACATGAAAGACAAAAGCAAGGAAGTGGAAGATGTGAGTATAGGAGTTTTAAATTGTGCTTTTCTGCTGTCATACATAATTAAAATATGCTTTCAAAAAGTGCAATGACAAGTATGCAACAAGACTAACAGCAATTGGGTAATGATGAAATCATGTAATATGCACAAGAACATGAATTCCCATAATGGAGGTGCTGGGAATTTGGGGACCTGAGATATTAATTATGCATATGATCACCTCTCACAACCATACAAACCAAGCAGCACATTCTCATTCACATTATCATTCATAAAGATGAAATCAGGACTAAAAATTACCTTTAAAAGCCTCCTTAAAAACAAAAATATTCTCTGTATCGTTGAGCAGTCAGAGTGCTCCCTGAAAATGTGAGCCTTCATTGTCAGCCCAAACCATTACGCTGTGCTACCAAAAGGTCCTTTTCTCCATTGCAACAGTTGTGGTGAGCTTCTTGTTCTCTTCAGATGAACACACATTGAGAATCTGTGTAAAGCATATTTGCTCACTGACCTTGGCTCCAAATATATATCTGGACAACATTAAATGAGCTCTTCTCTGAATGGAGTGAGCATGACACAATCCATTGGTTTTGTGCATATAGAGATTTCTTTCATGCAGCATCCTGTATATAGCATGTTTTGAAAATGTTGTCCCTATGTCTGCTAATAACTCAAGAGACTTTTGCATAGCTATAATTTCCTTTTCATTTTACTGTAAAAGGTAGATAGTGGTCATCCTGAGTACTTGACTTGGTCTGTGATCCCTTAATGCAGGAGCTGTTCATGGTTGAGGGAACTGCTCTATGAAGATTGTTTGTTTGGCTGCCATCAAAGTGTTCAAATACCTGCCCATGTCTGCTTTATTAACAAGTTATTAATTTATTAATTACTAATTTAACAAGATATGTTAAATTGAGTACTATTAAAAAGGTTTTTAAAATGGTGATTCCAAATTAACTTAAAGTGGCGAAGCCAAAGATCTTATGACTGAAAATGCTGCAGCAGATATTCAATAAATGATAAACATGTTATTCACTAAAGGATCTGATAAAGATTGAAGAAAATTTAAAAATAAATTTTAATGTAGCATGTTTTTCTCTAATTATTCTAAGTTTTACAAGACATTTGCTTATGAGTTTTTATAGCAGTTATTAATTTTTTTTATTGAATGATTGGTACTGCTCTGGACAAATTAACTCCCTCTGAATACCATTAAATCTGTTGGAAATTCAAAGTCCTAAGAGTAACAAAACATGGTTACACTGTATTAAAGGCAGAGCTGAATTAAATGTATAGGCTTATATACCATGGTTGAGCAGGTAGAGGGCTCCCTGAAAATGTGAGCCTTCATTGTCAGCCCAAACCATCTTGCTGTGCTACCAAAAGAGTCCTTTTCTCCATTACAACAGTAATTTCTCCATGATTAATAAAGGGAGTTATTTAATTCTGGGTACCATGTAAATTTGTAAAAATGAATTCGAAATTAATTTCAGTTTAGTAGGTAAGTAGGAAATACAGATATGTAATTGTGTGAAACTTGATTAAAAAAAGAAACAGGCTACCAGCAAGAGGCAAGAGGCCTACCAGCAAAAAAACAGGCTACCAGCAAGAGGCCAGAGTAGTAAATCTACCACTGATTAAAGGTTGCAGATATATATATACACTTACTATGTTATATATATATACACTTGCTATGTTTTATTATGAATGAATGTAAGATTATCTTTATAAGTGCTTGCAAAGAAAAGTTTTTAGAAATTCTTGTATGCTAAGTAAAAGATGTGTCTTTTTAATAGTGCTAAGCTGATGTAATACCATTTCTGAAAGTTATGTTAGTTTTTATTCTGTACCTTTAAATTGATATGTGTTCTGAAATAGTCATGTATTATTAAAAATGTTGAAACATATTTTAACTGATTTAGTCTTTGTCTTCAGTATATTCTGATTTAATACTAGTATATTGATGGATGTAGTAGTAGCAATAAACTTAAATAATGAAATAAATGACATATTTGGTATCTACTAATAAATTATCACTTTGAAGTCGATTTAAATTTAGAATCTAAAATTTAAATTGACTTCAAAGTGGCAATTTATTAGTAGATGCCAAATATGTCAAGTTTATTTCATTATTTATCATCAGTATATTTGTAAGAAATATATCCATCTATATATGGCACTGCCGCTTGTGGCGAAATTGCCAGAACACTCCCTACATATGATGTAATGTAGGTTGAAAAGGTTCATATCATGAATTGGAAGAGATCTTGATTGGTGGCCGTTAGCTCAGTGGTCCTGAGCACCTGACATGCTATCAGAAAGTCGTGGGTTCGTATCCCACCTGGCCCAAGACAATTTTTCCTCTAAAATTTAAATCAACTTCAAAGTGGGAATTTTTTAGTAGTAATAAACATATTTTATAATTTCAGCACAAGATAGTGATGATGAAATTGGTGGCAAGCCAGATAATAGTAATCAAGTCATGCAGGGAAATCCAGGGATGCCTCCAATGCCAGGTGCTCCTGGTATGATGGGGCCAATGCCAGGAATGATGCCTCCTATGCCTGGAATGCCTTTTGCTCCTATGCCAGGAGGTCCACCTTTAGGTTCAGTGCCTCCAATGGGTCCAGTTGGTCCTATGCCACCTGTTGGTAAGATATATATTATGGTTTAAATAAGATATATTAGGAAAAGAGATCATATTTGTTATTAATAGATTACCTCCATTTCATTCTCTTTTTTTAAGACTAAGACTTTCTTACATTAATAAGTTAGCATTAAAGTGGGACATTGGCTAAGTGCTATACAAACTCAACCTTGTGAAATCATGATGTGAGTGACATAACTTGTGACAGTCATTGGAGCCGGTGTCAAACCACTAACTGCTGATCTAGATCTCCATGAACATTGACTATGAAGTTTGTAATAAATAGAAACACCACTTGATGTGTCAGTTGGGAAATCAGGACAGTGTCAAGAAGATCTTAATTTTATAGCCTAACATACCAATTTAGCATTTTATATAGCCTAACATACCAATTTAGCATTTTAAGAAAAAAATTCACTGGCAGTTGCTTGTAAGTTACTCATTGATAATTATTTTCTTAGACATTGGCAAAGAGGCATAGAGATATGCTTTTCCTTGCTTGTTTTACATACCAGATATATTATACTGACACTGTTGCAAAATATATATAATGAATATAAATAAGAAAAAAAAAACAAAAGGGTAATAATATGTAAAGCAATATCCAACTTCTTATTCACCAAATTATTGTGCATTTCTTTGAACATAAAATTTTCCTGATCAGTTAACAAATGAATTGCTAATAGCTGTGTTCCAGAATGCATTTGCAATTGATGATTTCTTTGCAAAATTTATGCCTTACACAGAAAATATGCACTGTTTTCAACTTACTGAAATGGCAGCACCAGCTTCATTGTTGAATTGTTTAATATATTTCATCAAATAACTGGATAAGTAAATCAACAGTGTACCTTGAAGTTCAATTTGTTATCTTTGAAATTCAGTTAAAAAATATGCATCAAAAGAACAATTTCAATTTGGATTTTTTTCTTTTCTTAATATAGTACTGTGGAGGGAGATTCTTCCATTGTGTTTTCTGTTTGTGGGTTGACAGCCCCACGTTCATAGATACACAGGATATGTTTTATCAGCTGATGGATAATCCTGAACAGAAGCCATCGCAGGCACCTGAACTCTTGCTTCTACTTACCCCCCTCAAGCAGCTGCTTGCCACAGAGGTCTGACAGGAGCCTGTCAGTTTATATGCCATAATAAAGGTCTGTGAGGATGGCAGGACCTCAGCAGAAAAACGACACATACATCCATGCCTTATCTGGGTGGCCTTTATGGGAGGCTACCATCTGTCTCCTAACAGCTGTTCCAGTGGGTCCCCTCCCCCAACCTTCCCTGAGCCTTCAGGGTCCTTGTGACCTGGCCATTTAGCCCATGGTGTGCAAAAAGTGCTGCTCAGAGGTAAAACAACCCAAAGCCTTATCTGGGACTCGAACCCAGGTCCCGTAGATCAGTAGAAAAGCGTGTTAAACAACTTAGCATTGTCAAATTCTACGTTGGAGGAAGTCTTCCAGTGTAGATGGCTTCTGCCTTTAGTGTTGGGGGAACGGGTCTTTACCCCATGCCTGCAATTAGGGGACTATTTGTTATTGTCAACATTCCCTTGCTCAATAAACATGGGTTTTTTAAAATCACACTAACCATTTTCTCTCCATGGGTAGCTGGAATGTGAGGACTCAGCACAGAGCTTATTCTCTGGATGTCCTCACACAAGAATTCCACAGTTATAATTTAGATATTCTTGGCTTGCAAGAGCCCAGATGAACAGATAAAGGTCAGATTCTTAAAAATAATCTTAAATTTCTCTTTTTCAGGGAGGGACAATAAGAGTCACCAAGGCATAGCTCTGCCTCTCAGCAGACATGCCAGTGATGCTCTTCTAGGATATGAATGCATTAATGAAAGGTTTCTTACAGGAAAATTTCAGACAAGCATTCAAGATATGAATGTTATCTGCTATTATGCCCCCACTGACAATGCTGATGAGGATAAGAAGGATAAGTTTTACAGACAACTTCAGTATATTTTGAATTCTGTCAAAAAAGGAGATATTACCCTTGTTCTAGGTGACTTCAGTGCCAAAGTTGGTACTGACTCTGACCTTTGAGGAGGGATGATGGGCCCTTTTGGTATTGGTAGCTGCAATGGCAATGGACAATGTCTCTTACAGGTAAGTAAACTTAATGATTTGAGAATAACTAACACCTATTACAAACACCGCGATATACATAAGTACACATGGGTTTCACCAGATGGGCTGCATAAGAATATGTTAGATTATATATTAACAGCAAATGGGCTAGTTCTGTTAGGAATACCAGGTCATATAGGGAAGCTAAAATTGGATCTGATTATTACCTTATTAAAAGTGTCTTGCAACTTAAACTTAAGAAGTGTTGTGCTAAGGTTAAAAAAATTAGGTTATTTAGTCATTATGACAGTCATAGTTTGCTTACTACTGAAGTTGAGGAAGAATAGGACTTTTAAACAGGGTGTTTTGGAAACTAACAGTACTCTCTTAGGAAAAAATGAGCAGAGGAGGCAGAATTATCTGAGTGATAAGGCACTTGAGCTTATTTCAGGAAGAAAGAATTGCAGGAATGTCCTTAATACTCTACTAGTCCTAATAGAAAGCATTACAGAGAGCTTAATAAATGTGTAAAGGATCAGTTAGCTGCTGATAAGAATCTTTGGCTTGATAGCTTGTCTGACAAAGCCGAGGAAGCAGTTAGAACAGCAGAGAGCTGTACCAGATAGTTAATGTTTTGTGTGGGAGAAAACGGACAGGTATACAGGGAGTGAAGGATAAGCAAGGTAAGGTTATAGAAGGTGGGGGGGGTTCTGTTATGGCTAGGTGGGCTGAGCATTTCAGTGATGTTTTAAACAATGTGGTTAGTTCTACTCCCATTGTTTCTAATGATGATAGATACATTACTGGCTTTAATGTTAGCCCTTTAACACAATCTGAAGTTATTTTGGCTATTTCTAAACTTAAACTTCATAAATCCCCAGGGGCAGATGAAATTACTATGGAAATGCTTAGAGCTGATGAGAATGTTTCATTTACCACATGGATGACACATGAAATTTTGAATATCTTTTATGATAAAGGCATGATTCCTAAGGATTTTACCAGAGCTATTATTATCCATATTTTAAAAATAGGTGATTGCAGTTCTTGTGATAACTATAGGGGTATCAGGCTACTCTCTGTTCCAGGTAAAGTTCTTTGCATGATTGTGCTTGATAGAATTAAGAATCTGGTTGACAGGCAATTGCGTGATGAGCAATGTGGGATTCAGAAGTGGTAGGGGATGTGTAGATCAGATATTATTTTCTCTTAGGCAGATTGTTGAGAATTGTTTAGAGTTTCAGAAACCTTTGGTTGCTAGCTTTGTTGATTTCAAAAAGGCTTTTGACTCTGTTGATCGTAATAATTTGTGGTTGATTGTGAAATCCTATGGCATACCAGACAAGTTAGTTAAAATAATGGAAGCTCTCTATGATAACACTGAGTCGTGTGTGAGAGTTGATAAGGCTTATAGCAACTGGTTTAGCATTGCTTCTGGTGTTCAACAAGGGTGCATTTTGCCCCCTTTTCTCTTTAGTTTGGTTATTGATTATGTTATGTGAAATTCTTTGCAAGGGAAAGATTTTGGCCTTAAATGGTCTAGAGTAGGGGTTCTCAACGTGGGGTACGCTGTGAGAGCTCAAAAGTCGATAGATCTAGTAACAAAGTAAAAATGATCATTGTTATATTATAACTATAGTTTTATCTATGTATACAAGGGGTACGCCAGTTACATACACATTTCCAGGGGTATCTGAAGCATAAAAGGTTGAGAACCACTGGTCTAGATATTTCAAACCAGCTGATTTAGATTATGCAGATGATTTGGCTTTGTTGTCTGATGATGTTGATGAAATGAATTCTTCCATTAGGGCTGTTGATGAGACTGGTAATAGAGTTGGGTTGGTGATAAACAGAGATAAAACTAAAGTGATGAAAATTGGTCTGGCAGTTGGTGCTTCAGTTACTCTGAATGGTTGTGCCCTTGAGCAAGTGTCTCAGTTTAATTATCTCAGGAGTTATGTAACAGATACTGGTGATGTGCAGCATGAGAGTAACAGGCGAATAGGGATTGCCTCTGAGACTTTTAGGAATCTATGGAGAGTGTGGAGAAATAGGTGTATACATCTAAAGACTAAAATGTATAATAGTTTGGTTCTTTCTAAGGTTAGTTATGGTAGTGAAACTTGGACACTTTGTAAACAAGATAACAGGAAACTTGATGCTTTTGATTCCAGATTCTTACACAGTATCTTGGGTATTAGGTGTTCAACTGTGTAAGTAATAAAGAGGTTAGTCAAAAGAGTCTTCAACCTCCTCTTAGCAGTATATTGTGCAGCAAGAGACTCCATTGGTTTGGCCATGTTGCCTGCCTGTATAATTATAGATAGGTGAATGGGGTTAGGAACAGTGACCCTAAACACCTCAGAATTACTTAAAAAGTTGAACCACCTAATGCCCAAGATACTGTGTAAGCATCTAGGATCAAAAGCATAAAGTTTCCTGTTATCTTGTTTACAAACGTCCAAGTTTCACTACCATAACTAACCAAGAAGGAACTAAACTATTATACAGTCTAATTTTAGTCTTTAGGTGTATATGCCTATTTCTCCACACTCTCCATAGATTCTTAAAAGTCCTAGCAGCAATCCCTATTCGTCTGTTAATCTCATGCTGCACATCATCAGTATCTGAAACATAACTCCCAAGATAATTAAACTGAGACACTTGCTCAAGGGTGCAACCATTCAGAGCGACTAAAGCACCAACTGCCAGACCAATTTTCATTACTTTAGTTTTATATCTGTTTATCACTTACCCAATTCTTTTACCAGTCTCATCAACATCAATTCATCTCATCAACATCATTAGCCATCTAGGCCAAATCATCTGCATAATCTAAATCAGAAAGTCTGAAATCATTTAAAGCCAAAATCTTTCCCTTGCAAATGAATTTCGCATAACATAATCAATAACCAAACTAAAGAGAAAAAGGGACAAAATGCACCCTTGTCAAACACCAGAAGCAATTCTAAACCAATTGCTACAAGCCTTACCAACTCTCACACACGACTCGGTGTTATCATAGAGAGTTTTCATTGTACTAACTTGTCTGGTATGTCATATGATCTTGCATCAACTACAAATTATTACAATCAACAGACAGATTCAAAAGCCTTTTTGAAATCAACAAAGCTAGCAACCAAAGGTTTCTGAAACTGAACATTTCTCAAGAATCTGCCGAAGTGAAAATATCTGATCTACACATTCCCTACTTCTGAATCCATACTGCTCGTTGTCAACCATCCTCCCTGTCAACCAGATTCTTAATTCCATTAAGCACAATCATGCAAAGAACTTTACCTGGAACAGAATTAGTTTTGCCAATGTGTGGGATTCAAACCAATGTCCCTTCAGTTAATTGCTAATGTGGCTTGATGTGACTGACTAATTCATAAAACTGACTAATTCAGTTTAATGCTAATGTGGCTTGATGTGACTGAAAATAATGCAGTTCTCACAACCATTGCTGAAGATTGTCAGAAATGTTAAATAAAAATATAATGGATATTGATGCTTTGAAAAGGGATTGATCACTTTCGGTCATGATTTATGAAATGTAAGTGTCAGACCTGAAAGTTGCTTAAGGAGCTCCACAAGTCTGTGCAAGGATGTTATGTTATTGGGCATATTGTGTGAAGTTGCAGGTTTGGTACATTCAAATTTGCTAATAATATGCACTTTTCGCAAGTTCTAATATTAGTTCATGTATATTTTGTTAATCAGAACCATAATATTTTAATATGATTAGAAATATGCTTCAATATAAAAAAAGGAAGTGATTGGTAATCAGGAAAACTATGAGGGAAGCCATTTGAAAGGGCAAGAACATCAGATACACACTTTGGTAAAAAGAGATGAAAAGTAGATCTGCAGTGATTCATTTTAATTATTGTTAATGTAAATACTCGTCATTGATACAATTTCAATTGGCGCAGAGCTCCACTTTTTTCTTTTACTTACTCTCTTTTCTACAATTTTCATATCCATTTGTTATTAATTTTTTTGCAAGTTATTGGTTGCTGAAACATTTTTCAAATGTTAAATAAAAATATAGCATTTTTTATTGATGCTTCAAAAGGGAGTAGTGGCACTATTTGCCATCTACATTCACTATTGCTTTAAGTCTTTAATATAGTTTATTGGAAGAAGCATTAATATGTATTGATTTTGACTTTGTGTGCATTGTTTGATGTAGCAAAAGTCCTTTCTCAAATCATTTTTAGATTATATTCATTTGCTTATGATTTGAAATTCAAATACCATGCAAATCAGTTATTTTGAATTATTAATTTGATAATGTAAACGTTTTTTTATGTATATTAATGAAAATAAGAAATATTTGGTGAATGTTTTAGAAAAATTTTCTTTTCTATTGCTAAGACATGCAGAGCTCAGGCATAAACAAAGGTGGGATATTCTTTGAGATATTTTCCTTCTAATTTAAATATAAACTTGACCATGATAAAAGTGAACAGTGGATAAATATATTGTTAGAATTGCTGCATTTCTATTTCAGACACTAATTTTAATTAGTATTTGATATGTTGATGCTTGGTCTACATACAGTTTATTTGCAAGTTATTTCATAAACTGTATTATTAAGAAGTACTAGCATGTATAGTATTGGTATCCTCTAAAATGAAAGAGAAAAAATCATTCCAATAGCAGAAAAAATGCAGGTGAAGCAGTTTTTATAAGCAGATGAGTAATGCAAATGTTTTCTTAACTATTCCTCTTCATCAAACTCAAAAGTAGTATATAACAAAATAGTGGAAGACTAATCTTACATGGTTAAACATTATTTTTTGATTTTGGTGAAAGCAAAGAGTATAAAAAAATCTGTATTCTTGGTTTATAAATTAGTTTGATATGTGTTGCCTATATGACACTGGAATGAACTTTTCCTACCTCATTTTAGAACACATTAATGCTACATGACTTAGTGTTCTGTGATAAGTTATATATGAATTAATTTGCAGATAAACTACATTTACATAGTCCAAATGTTTAGTTTCAAATACTAATTGCAGAGAAATGCATATAGTTCTAACTTGTTAATATAGCTACTCCATTTCTCACTTTTGTCATGGTTTAGTCTAATTGTGTTAATGAGTTTTAGATAGATTTTATATCTTGTTTATTCTGAAAATATTTTTATAATATTGTTATAGTGGAGAACTAAGATTTTTCAGAAAATGATTGCAAGAAGTGGTTTTATTGGTACATTACTGTATTTATTCATGTAATTTCCACCTTATATCTTTCCCTAGTTTTTGTACTTCAGAATCTGCAATTAGGAAATGCAGTTTTTTTCAGTGAAAAACTGTATTAAATTACAGTGCTAAAATAAATTATGAAAAATAATTACTGATTTTATTACCATAATTTGCACAAGAATTGTGAAATCCTAATCAGAAGGAAAACAATAAAATTATTCTTTCATGTAATAGTTCACTGGACACTAGCCTGGACCACAAGAATATGATGGTGTGTTACTCTATGGAATATAAAACACATAAGCACTGTGAAAAAAAATCAATTAAAGGATTCATTAAATCAATTAAAGGAGATCTTGCTCTGCGGCCGGTAGCTCAGTGGTTTAGAGCACCTGACATGTTATCAGGAGGTCGTGGGTTCATATCCCACCCAGCTCAAACAATTTTTCCTCTAATATTTAAATCGACGCTAGAGTGCTGATTTAATAGTTGATTTGGAATACGTCGAGCTTATTTCATTGTTTAACCCCTCCCTCAACTTTCTCTGAGCCTTCGGGGTCCATGTGACCTGGCCATTTAGCCCATTGTGTGCAAAAAAGTGCCACTCAGAGGTAAAACAACCCAACAGATCTCTATTTTATTAAGTATTCTACTGACTGACTGCTGTCAGACTTCTGTAACAGGCAGCTGTCTGTCAGGGTAATCTTTTTTGGTGAATTCCATTATATTTTCCTGATGCAAATAATATCATAGCTATCACTAAATTTCTGTTACTTATGTTTATTAAAATCTAGCCTATAAGCTTCAAAGTAAGTGTCAAAATGCCCCATTTTGAAAAGTTCAGGTGCAACTTAATCCTACCATGCTGCCATTTATATTTAAAAAGAAGCATTAGTGCAAGAGTTTTGCAAGTGTATTGCTTAGTAGCAATATTCATATTATCCATAGAAATGTGCCATAAAACATGATTACAAGTATTAGAAATATTTATTGTTGCAGACAGACACACCTCTCCTAAGACTTAAACTTATGTACTCCATTTATTGTGATACACATCTCCTGTAATACCCTAAGTTATATCCTGTACAAAATTATTTCAAACAAAATAGGATGAAGTAGCTTGATAAGGTCCCTAGGTTCATGCATCAGCTGAAAGCAGTCTGTTTCTTTACAGCAATTCACACATCTATTCCAAAAACATTTTTCTGCTACAATTAATATGCAATAAAGGATGCTGGAGCCATCTCTTGTGTTGATATGCTAATTAGTAGCTATAACATTAATGGCAGAATGGTGAACTATGAAGATGCGGGCACAAACAAAATTCGTAGTAAATGAAGTCACCAATGCAGAAGAATAAGTGAATAAACTAGGTTCACCAACAGTGGAAATGTAAGGATAAATTTAAGGAAAAAAACTCAGATTCACACACCTTCATTATTACAATTGCATACAGGGAAACTCCACTTAAACTCACACACAGCTTACACAGATTCACTGTAACATGATACAAAAAAATTTTTTTTTATCCCATCTAAATTATTGAACAATAAAAATCAAAAGTGTTTTTTTATGCAGAGCTTTAAACAACAGATTGTGAAGCAGTCTATCCATAATGCCTTGATTGGGAGGTCCCATGAAAATGTTGACTATTGATGTCATTAAAGAATCATTTTCTTTGCACAATAGTGCAAAAGTGCTTGTTCGCATCAGTGCCACAGTGTTTGCTGTGACACTGCAACTGCCTGGGTTTGGTTTCAAGTCCCAAAACAGCATGATTTTTTTTGTAAGCTTTTAGCTCTAACTGAGGCTGTGGTCAGCAGTAACTTCAGTCTTAGTGGGGACTGTTCCTGTTTGAGAAGGCATGTACAAACTATGAGTAATTTCTAGGATCCTTCTGTGTCTTAAGCATCTCAAATCAGTCAGTGCATGGCATTGTTGGAGGAGATGACTGAATTTGCATGAGTGAGTGCCATGAAGCTTGGTTGTGATGCACTTGCCCGAGTGCTATAATCTAGTGTTGCATAATAAGCGAAAGAAAGCAAGAGGAGTCACTTTTTAAGTTGAGAACCATGGCTGGGTGTTAAGAAAGTTAAGAAGTGAGTTCCAGGTTATTTAATGATGCTTTTATGTATAATTGCTATCATTTATCTTTAAGTAAACATTTTTTCTAATCTTTATTCACTTTTTCAGTTTTTGATTATGTTTGAGTTTATATTTTATGAGTTGTCAATATTTATTTGCATGCAGTGGATTGGGGCCCTAGCTGATCTAATTGAAATCCATGTTATAATACCCACAGATTGTGCTGATTTCATTGAACACAGAGTTGTCGGGAATACATAGACTTCTCTAAATGGGAGTCCCTTGTATTCATGATTCAAAGAAGAAAAGAGACTAAAATGACAAAATTTGCAATAAAGTTTTACATTAGACATCTTGTTTGTTGGGTGAATAAATGCATTTCACATTACAAACTTATTTCCATTTGTATTCTGAAGATCTGTTTCCACTTTTACTTTCTTTAAATTTTGGATTTATTCATATTTGTAATCATGAGAGTATTATAATTCTAAATATTGCAAAAAGAAAGAAAAGATGCTAGTTGAATCATTTTAGATAATTACTTATATGATTATTCTTTTTATGGAGCATGGATTATACAAAATAATAGAAAGTTTATTGTTTGAGTACTTCAATAGTTCTAATTTTGTAGTTAACACTAAATTATTGCTTTTTACTCTAATATTTGCTTGTTACACTTCAGTCCTCAATTGGATTTGTAAATCCTTTTATAAAAGATAAATATGCATCCTGAAATGCAGTTTCTTGTAATTCAGAAAAAGCAATGAAATTCTAAATATTGACTGTGAATTTTATTTTGTAGGACTTGGACCTCCATTCCTTGGCCCAGGGTGAGTTTTTGATTTGTTTAGTTTAACACTGATGTTACACTGTTGCTGGTAGTTTGTCAGTTAGGTAGATATATAATGTTTGCATATTTATATTAATTATATAACATGAACAAAGGTGTTATGTATATTAAAATTTACATAATAAAAAGTATTAACTGTGAATAATAATTAGACCCTTGATCTGTAAATGGTAACTCTGCAAAAAGTGATAGAAGAACTATGCATGCTCTTATGTTGTGCAAATTTCGCAGGAAGCCTGTGAGGATACCTGAAATTTTGTGTATAAAAATTCTTCAAGGCTTTGTTTTTTCAGGAGGTTGTTAACAAATAGATTTCAAATTATATTTAATATGTGAAAATTAGGCTTGCAGCATAGATGACTTCATTCACATATTTCTTAGGTTTTCAAACTTTAGATTTCAGTTTAATATTGGCTCCCTGAATCAGATATATAAAATGTTTTAAAATGTACCTGTTTTAAGAAAGTTATTGAAAATATCACTGTTTTTCACCAAATGCAATCTTAAAACAATAAAATAAAAACCTCCTCCTGCACTAGTGGTAGTGTTAATGTCAACAAAAGAAGATTGCACTTGAAGTATAGGTTGTCTGCAGTTATTAGATTTGTTTAATTGGACTAGTGGAAGCGACAAAAAAAAAAAATTCAGTGGTGAGTTTTCACAATGTTTTGTCTTCTAAATGAAGTCTCTTTGAACCCTTTTATTCCTTAATTATCAAATTTTGTTGCAAATTAATGAATTGCATATACTGCATACTTCTTGCAGTTGTTCATTAAATCAGAACTTTATGTGGGGATATTTTACACAAAAAGCACTGCCAGATGTATGATTGATTGAAAGTGCCAACAGTAATTTTTAAATTGAGACACAAAATTCAGAGTCACAGGATCAAATACAGATAATATGATCACATAAAAACTAAAAGGGTTAAGACAGCTGAGGAATAACATGTTAATTTCTTCGAATTTTTGATTTGCATTGCAGTTATAATAAATAATGCACAGATTCTAATTTTTAATATATAATATATAATATATACATGTAATAACCTGTAGAAAGAAAACCATTAGTTGTTTTTTACAGAAACTAGCTAGGAGCATTGTAGGAACATCAGAGCCCAAGGAAGTTCTTTTGAGCACTTTCAAAACTGCCATATGAAATATATTGTTTCAGTTTAGTATTACCTCTACCCCAGATTAATGCGGATATTAAAATCACATCATTTAGAATCTTATTTTTAAATTCAGAGCTAGTGGATCTATATATTGCTACAATACGAAGTTTAACATTGAAATTTTTAATACAGTTTTTACAAGTTTCAGCTGGGGCAATATATTCATTGATCAATGTACAACTTAAATTATTACTCCCCTGTGTGTTTGATAAAAAAAAATTGAATTTAAATTACTGAAGCCATTTTTGGAGAAAATAAAGGACAATCAGAAATTATTTCATAATAAAACAGCTGGTTGCATTTGATTTGTTTCACTAAAACTAAAAGCTGTATTATAAAATATAAGCATATAAATAGCTTTTTCAACAATTATATTACTTAAAAATTTTAATTTTGATACTTTTCACAAAAATGAACTTTTTTCTAATCAGGTTTGTGTTTTAAAAATCCATGAAACTCTACAATTCATGTCAAAGTTGCATTTGGTATAAATGCATGCTTTCAGTGTTTTGGTTTTTTCACTGGTCCACATATTGTTCACTAATGAAAATACTCGTTCACTGGGGGCATTAAAGCCAGGGAGACATAAGCAAAATTCAATGATTTTTAAAATGTTTTTAAAAGACATGTTTATCTGTAAAATCTTTAAAAATTTTCAACCCATTTACGTTGGCAGGACTCATCATTTTGTAGTCATTCTTCGATCTTTTCACTGGTGACATAACTTTTAATGCAAACTTCATCAAATAGTTCGCCGTCATTGATATTTAAATTCCAGTAACTGGAAATGTTGTAAGGAATGATAACACCAAGATGATTCTTTTAGTGCTAACTGTTTTTACTTTTGTCATCAAAAATACATTTGATGAACTCCCTACGTAAAGAATTAATGTTGAGCCAAAGTACACCAGTGACAATGCAACTTCAAGATGTCCACGCGCTCCTACCACAGCTTCTACACTACACACACTGTCAAGTACAATATGTACACACGCACATTAACGACGCAACCATAGATGCCGCACCGCTAGCGAGTGCTGTTGAAATGACAATTTCATGTTTCTGTGGGCCGTGTGCTGCACGCCAATATTCAATTTACTATTTTAATTCACAAAATAAAAGACAAAATAGCCATTTTAGAAAATTAAATCTAAAGGACAGAGCAGTGAAATAAAAGACTGTCTTCTTAAATAATGGATCTGTGGTCCCCGTAACCATAAATGATCTTAAATTTATATGAAATACAAAAGAAAAAGTTTCCTTCAAATAGTGAGTACATTCGGCAACGCATTCTATCAAACTGTCTATTATCGGAAAATCACGTCTGTAATTAGGTTCATTTTGGGACTTAACTGGTATGGTAAAAAGAAAATATTATATTTGCAGACTTTATTTCTGGAAGTTACATGATAGATCAACATATTTTGCCTAAGTCACCTTTTCTTTAAAAAGAAGATCTTCCCATTTTTATATCAGATGTATTTACATCATTTTCTTTTGCGTATTTATAGCTTACTGTAGAAGATTTCTGTTCGTGGATTTTGTTCTGTACACATATGACTACAAGAAAAAAAAAAGTTTCAATTCGGTTAATTAATGTTTATTTCAAGGATTCTTCGAGGGGGCAGACTTATGATGCATTATTAAAAATGTAAATGTCTGAAGAACTTATTAACATACAAAACAAATAGACGTGATGTCAGACCCTGAAATTCAAGGAGAACAATGTTATTTGACATCTATCAAATGTTGCATACCTGATCAGTAAGTTGTTGATTTTAGGGACTTTTGACCCACCCTGTATACAAAGAGAAGTTCTCCCAGTGGTATGTTGTAAAATATACTTGTTAACATGGATGACAATGTTAGGATAATTTCTAAACAATTCTTTAAAAGAAATTTATATGTAGTCAAACTTCATTTTTAATGTAATACATTGTTTTCTTCAACCAGTTATATTTCCGAAAAAAGAACCACGACTGCAAAGCTGTGTTCTGTTCAAAGTGTGAAATATTCTTTCAGGGTGAAAGGTGTGAAATATTCTTTCAAATTTCATTTACTGGGAGGCTTTAACAAACGGTGTCTTTGATCCAACCGAAGCTATATTCTGTTGTCGGACATTCTATTGAATGTTAAGGGTGGGCTTAAAAGTTCCCACACCAGTGAGAAGACTAATTTAAAAGCGGTGTCAGCCATTCGACTTCAACATCAGCTGTTGGCGAAGGGTGGGTGGGGGACCTCACTCTTGCAATAACAAAACACCGTTGTTGGACATTCTGATGAACGTCAGAGGGGGCTTAAAATTTTTTCTCACGGGTGCCAGCTCTTTCAATCAGATCAGCTGACCCACATTCTAATGAATAGGGTTAAAAAAAAAAGTTCGCACACCAGTGAGAAGATTAATAAATAATTTTAAGTGTTCATAAATGTCAACCCGTTTGGCTGTTTCAAACGGATCTGCTGAATGCCAAAGGCGCTTAAGATTTTTTCTCACGGGTGCCAGCTCTTTCAATCGGATCTGCTGACCAACATTCTAATGAATAGGGTTAAAAAAAAAAGTTTGCACACCAGTGAGAAGATTAATAAATAATTTTAAGTGTTCATAAATGTCAACCCATTTGGCTGCTTGCATACATTTCTAATGAATGCCAGAGGGGTCTTAAATTATTTTTTTTTTCTCACGAGGGCTTAAATGTTTTTCAATCAGATCTGCAGAAGCGCATTATAATGAATAGGGCTAAAAATCCCACAACAGTGAGAAGGCTAATAAATAATTTTTAAGCGGTCATAAATGTCAACCCATTCGACTTCAACATCAGCTGCTGGCGATGGGAGGGTGGTGCCATGTCGGGGGGAACCTAACTTCCCACTCTTCTGGTAAACTACTCACCACCACATGTAAGAACTCTATCACCAAGTGAGAAGCAACAACACTGGACCTGTGAAAACATCATCTACTGAGAACAGTACACAATCTGGAATTGTCCTCCTTGAACAACCGACGAAGCTACCTCCAGAAGAATGAAAAAAATGCAGGTATGACTATTTAATGCACTGATCTATGACCATCAATTACCTCTATAGTGCAATGAGCCGACTGTTTATCGCAATAACATGTGACTAGTCCAGCACCTACAGTGTTTATAGAGTTAACCTAATCTAGTGTTAAGAAGATTTTATCCCCCTCCCCTCGATATCTTGACTGTGCCACTCTGGTGATGTAGAAAAAAAAAATTTCTTTGCTTTGATGCACTAACTTTTCGACACTTAGCCAAGATCACCAAAATTCAACACCCAGAGAAACAATTCATAATGTTTACTAAAAGAAAAGCAGCCAGGACAGAAAATCCCATTAATGTGAGCAGTCCAAGTCACCTTGTATAACATTGACCCGTGTTTTAAAATATACCATAATAAAAAGGATTATTAAAAGAAACTAAAAACAAGTTTCAGGTAAATATTATAGTATATGGGATGAAATTTCCTTTCAATTAACATATAACCTAACTGTGTTTATTCATCAAGTTAGCCTTAAGTGCATAGTCCAATCTATTTTTTCACTATATCATGTAAAAAAATCATATTAAAAGCAGTATGTTTATAAATTTGTGTAAAATTTTTATTTTCATAAAATTCAGAATTTAATTCTGTTTAATTTGGTATATAACTGTCTCTTAGTTTGTTTTTTAAATAAATTTTTATCTGCATTGTCAAATGTATTTTTTTTACTGCATGCCACTATTAAAAGGCCTATTAAAATAAAACATTATTTTTGTAGAATATTTTATTTTCAGAATATCTAGAATTGAATGCTGATTAATTTGGCAAAAAAAAAAAAGTTTTGAAAAAAAAATTTTTTTTTCTGTTCATAGTTAAAAGATAGCTGAACCTCTGGATGTTAACCAGTTTTTCAGACAGTATCCTGGAAGGGTTAAAAAAAAACTACAATTACAATACTCCAAGAAGATCAAAAGTTTAAATATTTTTCTGCTTGTAAGAAATAATCAGACTAAAATTTCTTATAAGGAAAAGTGGAGTTTTAACCATTGAAGAAAAGAATCATAAAAGTCTGATAAAAGTCTTTGCAGCATGCATTTTATGTCCAAAAGTTGAACATAATTCACAAATGGTTAAATGTTGAGCAAGTATTGTATTTGTGTTGGTAGAGCATTTCATAACAACAGTATGGCACAGAAACATATGGATACTTTTATACATGGTGGAGCAATTGCTATGCCAGAGTCCAACTGATCCTAGACCAATGGGGTAAGAACTGTAAATGCTTTCAAAATTTTGTAGGCAGTTTCAAGAAACAGTAGATATTAGCCATAGACAAATGCAAGGTCATCTAAGAGTGACAAAAGAGCAGGATGACAGCTATCTTACACTAACAATCTTGCATCTTAGGGTGAAATCAGCAAGTAACTATCTCTCTGGAGCTTTTTGCATCTATTGGGAGGACATTTTACAGGTGGCCTCACACTTTTACAGGTGGTGAGAGGGTTCTTGGCCAGACAACTTACAATTTGTATTTCCCTCCCACAGGATAACACAACTAACTTGGTGCAGATGTCTTGTATGGATGGCCAATGGGCTTATTCACTGATGAATTGTGATTAAGTCTTTAGACAGATTCTTGAAGTGTTTTTATCTGTAGTGAGCAAGGAACTCATTACCAACTCTCTAACATCAGAGAATGATGCCACTATGGTGGTTGTGGTTTGAATGTCTGGGGTGATATTATATCAAATAGATGCATACCCCTCCAATTCTTTGCCACAGGCATTCTGACTGGTCAGAGTTATAGGGAAGATCTCCTTCAGCTCTGTTTGAGGCTATTCAGGGGTGCTGTTATCTCCCAGTTTATGTTGATGGAAGCTAATACCTACTCTTGCAGAGCTCAGACAATCAAATTCTTTGAAAGTGAGGATATTCAGTTGATGGTCAGTCTATTCTCCAGATTTGACAATACAGAACAATGGTTCCCAATCTTTTTGGATTCAACACCACCTTTTCAGGCTGAACAACCCTCTTATTTTCTAAAGCTCCCCCCTCCCACACACACATCATGGAAGGCTATGTTAATCCAAAAAGTATTCAATTTAGTCTATTCTACAGAAAAACTCGAGAAAATGTCCCCACAAATGTCTAAAAGACTATCTTTTATTTGGAACCCACTGCCAAGGACTCTCCATGTGCTCTGATCTGCTCTCCAGAAAGAATGGGATGTACCAATACCTCCTAGAACGAACAAGCCCACCAACCTGTTTTTGATGTCACACACACTGGGCCATCGCTGCGTTTGCCCGCTGCTGGTTATTTTCGCACATTGCTTCATTCGAATGAAGTTGAAACAGAAATTATTGCCAGTGGTTTCAAATGAACCAATTTTTAATGCAGATGCAATTTTATCAATCTTTTAATAAAAATAATTCCTCGACAAAAATGTCAAAAACTGGAAATGCATTTGCCGAATTTTGCACTCAAGTAAAGCAAACGTAGTTAAAATTCAATCGCTGTATCCTTTCTGATAACAATTTCAAAAAACAATAAGGGACTTTTGAATATTCTGATGTGGACATTATTCAAAATTTCTCTTTAAATAAAATTTTTTCAGTGAAAACAAATAAATGAAATCTCAGGTAAAAACAATGTATCTTTCATGATGTCAAACAAACCAAAATTACGATAGTGTGAAAATTATCAACTCTTACAAGTTTAAGTAATTTTTCATAAATATTTACATAAAAAATAATGCGATTAGCAATTGTACCTGGAAAAGAAATGCATAAAACTAGCAAAATGGGTGATTCATTTATAACATATATGCTAAAACTCATTGAAGAAATTCATAAAACTTAATATAAAAAATTGCAAAATATTTAGAGCTAAATCACGAAATGATACATACTAACTAAACCAACTGAAGAAATACATAAATCTCCCAAAGAGAAGTGGAAAAATATTAAATATTGCACAAAATTGAAGTGATTCAATTAATATATATGTATATTAAACTTAATGCAGAAATGCATAAAGCTTTTAGAGGAAATATTCACATAAAATTGGCCTGAGTGATTTAATGAAATCGTATACTAATTCAAATGAAGAAATGTTTAAAACTGCTAAAGTTGAAGGAAAAAATATAAAGGAGATAGAAAATTAGCAGGGATAATGATTAATTTAAGTCATATACACATTAGTATCAGAATAATATGACCACGTACCATAGTATATGTATGGTAGGTGGTCATATTATTATGATATGACTGTATATATATAAATATATTCAAATAACTTTAAAATACAGATTAACTTTTCTATGAGTGATTGAAATAAGTTAGTAAAAGTTATCAAATTCAGTGATACATTTTTAGCATATACTTTGAACTAGATGAAGAAATATATGTGCTTTCTTAGAAATAAGAAATGGTTCATTATAATATGAGATAGAGAGTGGACAAAATTAGTGATTCAGTTAAATCATATGAACAAACTAATTTTTGATATATCCAGAAAACATAACACAAAAGCTGCAGAGTAGTGATTCAGATAAATAGTATACACTAACACATAGACTATCAGATATGTCAATAGACAAGCACATAAGATACCTGAAAATAGTGATTCAGATAAATAATGGGGACTATGTAATTGACATCTTTGCTTGTCATAATTTGACTGCTTATCCCTCATACAAATTTAAGTTTTTAGTAATGCTTATCAAATTAAGCTAAAAAAACCCCAACTATTCATAATATTTCAATCACATTTGATGGCATATACTTTCTCACTCCAGGTATTAATGAAATGCCAGCTTGAACGAAATCATTTTACATTCAAAATGGAATGACATATCAGTTCAAATGCAATGACTATAAAGTCTAATTACTTTACCACTGAAATATCAGTGGTATGTATTTAGCACTAAAAAATCAGCGAATGTCAAATTTAGGTCATTTTACCATTTTATAAGCGAAATATGAACTATAGAACTGAATCATTTTTACTAATTAAAGATTAGCAAAATGTTAACTATAAACTGAATAATTTTACCACTTATATATCAGCTTAATTTCAGCTATAAACCAAATCAATTTAGCACTAAAATATCAAAGAAAGGTCAACTATAAACCAAATAATTTACCGCTAAAATATCAGCGAATATCAACTGTAATCAGCGAATTACAATTGTTATAAAATTCTAGCACTAAAATATCAACTATAAACCAAATATCAACTATAAACCAAAAAATTTTATCATTCAGATATCACTGAGATTTGAACTGTAAAACCAAATCACTTACCTATTAAATTTTTCAAAATTTCATTTACCTTGGGAGTTCTTGAAAGCGACGATGAAATTCTGATTGAAATTATTTTCACAAAACATCACTTCACACAAAAGAGTGAATTGCTGTTGCAATCAAGCACCAGTACATCCAAGTCGTGGTGGTTAGGCCTAACAAAAGTGGCTTACACAAAATTATGCACAATCTACAAATCACTTTACTGATTATACCTGAGGATGTTAAACATTCTAATAACAATTCACCTCAAAAACGTGTAATATATATCTACTACAAAAGTTAAAAAATTCAAAAATGCCACCACAGCACTACATTGTGGCCAGCAAGAACAAATGAGATGAAAGGCTAACAGGACGCTTGCGCTGCTTTGGGATGTGGCCCACTAGGACCACCATTGTTGTGACGTATTCTGAAGGTGGTTGGTTTTCAGCTCTAGGTGGTATTGGATGTACTGCCACTAGACTTCAGCTTGGTAAACAGTATGAGAAGTCATTGTACTGCTTGTATAGCTATTTGGGGTTATCATTCTGCATATTAACTGTCTGTTTTACTGAAACAATCCCTTACTGTTGGCACTCCCACATCCATTTGCATAACCAGTGAAAATCTTGTAGGTTTGCTCCATGCCTTGCTGTTTATTGCATTGCATAACAATAATACATCTACTCCAAATCTCGTAACATTTTATTGTCACATTTTTATGATCTTCTAGAATTTGTGTATTATGCTCAACATCATTGTGCAGTACAGCAATTACAAGTTTACAATCTTGACTAAGGGACCTAGGTTTGAACCCCAGGTAAGGCATGGATGTATGTGTCATTTTTCTGCTGAGTTTTCACCATCTTCACAGACCTTCTACAAAGGCATATAAACTGACAGACTCCTATCAGACCTCTATGGTAAGCAGCTTCTTAAGGGGGTATTTATTTATTTCTGGCAATAGTCCATACATTACAGAACTAGTTCTCTTAGATGAGTTACTGGTAGGAATCAAGCATTATAATGATCCTAACTCCCGAATTTAGTAAGGATCATTGCATAAAATATACATGAGAAGAACAAAATAAGTATTAGCAGAAGGAATATAAGAACATCAAAGAGATAGTATTTAAAGTATTTATTCTCATTCTTCTACTGCTTCAGAAAAATATTTGTAATAATATTGAACTAGATTACGACACATTATTTGTGGTTGTTTCTGAAAGAAATATGTTCAAGTGTTTTTCATGAACTGTAAAACTATCAGTAGTGTGCATTGCTACTGATCAAAGGAACTCAGGTTCAAGCCATGGATAACACATGGATGTTTCCTTTCTTGTGTTATCCTGCTGTTGAGGTCTCGCCTTCCGTATAGATCGCTATCGTCATATTGTACTGGCAGGCTCCTGTCAGACCTCTGTGGCAAGCAGCTGCTTGAAGGAATAAGTTTTATGAATTCTCTTGTTTTTTGTACACTCTGTGGCCACTTTATTAAGATCCGATTCATGTTACATTAATAAGACAAGGGATTCAGAGTTGACAGATTTCTTTAAGCTTTTTATTTAAAAATGTGAAGAAAAATGGCCATCATTCCAGTAATTACAATACTATGGTTGGGTTGTTTTTACCTCTGAGCGGCACTTTTTTTTGCACACAATGGGCTAAATAGCCAGGTCACAAGGACCCCAAAGGCTCGGAGAAGGTTGGGGAAGGGGACCCTTGTAACAGCTATTAGGAGACAGATGGTAGCCTTCCATCAAGGCCATCCAGTGTGTTCTTTAACATGCACAGGGCATGGCTCTCACAGGCCACAACTGGGCCACAGCTTAATATCCCATCCAACGGGTGGCAGCCTTTCCAAGCCCATCGGTATCCCCTACTGACTGTAGGCAGGGTGGGGAGTTTTGCATAGATAAATCTAAATGTTGACCCAGCTGGAACTTGAGCGTGGGAACTACAGATTACAAGCCTGGCATGCTGCTGACTGAGTAGTGACACCCTCGCCTCACAATACTATGGAAAAACCATCCTACAGTAATTATACCAAACAGAAATTGTTAAAACTAAATCATAATGTGTGTACACAATAATAATAAACATGTGACATTTTAAAAATAATACTTACATATCACATTACATTTTTGTATTTCATTTTATAATTTGAGGGGCGGAGGTGACTGAGTCGGTAGTGCTCCAGGCTCATAATCTGCAGTTCCCAGGTTCGAATCCCAGCTGGGTCAGATTGAGATTTATCTCTGCAAAACTCCCTGTCCTGCCAGCTGTCAATAGGGTACACCACTGGGCTTGGAAAGGCTGCTGTCCATTGAATGGGACGTTAAGCCACGACCCCTTGTGCACAATAGTCTTGATGGAAGGTTCTCCCAACAGCTGTTTCAGTGGGTCCCCTCCCCCAACGTATCTGAGTTTTCAGGGTCCTTGTAACCTGGCCATTTAGCCCATTGTGTGCAAAAAATTCCCACTCAAATTATAACATGGGTTGGTTAGTCAACCCAACCCATGTTATAATTTGAAAACAGAATGGAACTTCTGTTGTGCATAGAAATAAACTGAAATGACTTGAGTCATCTTTTAGGAGCATTTTAGATGAGTTTGCAGATTAATATTTGATCTGTTATCCAGACATATTTAATGAACTGAAGAGTTATTTTGTGGACATTTTAATTGTGAATGTCTTAATTGAAATGGATAAAAAAGGTTGATTTAGAAAAGTTGCCAATAACGTAATTTGATTACAACCAATTAAATGCTTTAATACAGCCATGCACAAACTTCCACCCTTTCAAAAGTTTCATCTGTTTGTGTGAAAATTATAATGTATAAAAAAAATACCCCCTCAAGCAGCTGCTTGCCACAGAGGTCTTACAGGAGCCTGTTAGTTTATATGCCACAGTAGATCTGAGAGGATGGCAGGACCTCAGCAGAAAAACGACACATACATCCATGCTTACCCAGGGCTCAAACCCAGGTCCCTTAGATCAGTAGCCAAGCGCACTAACCACTTGGCCACGGGATGGCTGGTAATAAATAATTTATTTAATAAAATAATTAAATTAATAAACAAATTTAAATAAAATAATTTATTTAAATTTGACTCTACTAAAGTAAATGGTGTTCTAATGTGATGAAAGACAAGAATTTGAATAGCATAAAATAGCTAGCTGTAGCATTATTGAAGTTGGATGTTCACAGGCATTTCTGGGATCCAATCCTTCACAAACCAACATTAGTTTTGACCTCAAAGCTAAATCCCCCCCCCCCCCCCCCAACAATTGGCCATAGCAAACATGATATTTTTCTATTCAGTCCTATTTATTCCCCCTAAGCAAAAAACTTTTGCGCATCCTTGTTTAATGACTATTTTATAAATAGTTTGAATTTTAATTTCTCTCATTGCTGTCATGTATTGTAAGTTTAGTGTTCCTGATATATATTAAATATTTTGTTTAAGTAGTGTGCCTGCACCAATGGTAGGACCAATGTCTCGCCCACCTGGTGCTCTAATGCCACCTGGCCAGCCTTCTGCAGTTGTCACATCAGGAGTTTCTCATGCACCTACAAAGCCTTTATTCCCTGCAGCAGTGGCTCAGGTAATGGTGAGATAACTTTTTTTAATATAATATAATGGATAGTTTTTTAAATTACATACTTTTTTTTTAAAAATCGTCTGTTTAATCATTTTAGTTAAAATGTAGCAACAGAGAATATTTTTTTCATCCTATGTAAATGCAGAAATATGTGACATTTATACAATATGTGAAAGGGAAAAGAAAATCTCAAAATAGACAAAATATTTCACATTTAGACTCAAAGAGCTTGTCAGCTGTCCAGATTCTATTAGTAACTTACATATGAAATTTGGCAACACTAGAAATTTTCTGAATGTACAGCATAATATTTTGCTATGCATTATCTAAGAATGTTTTAAAAAACAGACATATTTAGAACAACATTATGCAATGTATTTTTGAAAGTTGCTTGATTATGAAGTGTGCATAGTGTTTTGTAATGTGCAAAAAATGAATGATTATTAAAATTTAAGCACAGTGTTATTCTATTAAGAGCAAATTTAATTACTACAATAAAGATACATTATTCTAACAATGGTGAAATTATTGTCATTAAATTTGCATTTAAGTGAATAATATTGCAGTAGACTGGCATAAAGTGCTGTTTTACAATTTGATCACTTCCATGCTTTAAAAGTAAAGATCTGGATGAGATAATAGGAAAGATGAAAATGAATTTGAAGTTATGATCTGGTACTGCTTCAAATGGTGTTTTGAAAACTTCTAAAATGACAATAATTTTGTCTAATAATAATTGTGAATCATTCCTTGAAACTCATTATCTTGTAAATGGAAGCCCCCATGTCAATCACAACCCAAACAATTCTCTGTTGAGAATGACTTAATTTTTTTCATTCTCTGTGGAAAAAGTGTTTTATTCCAAAGCTGAAATGTCTTATCACTTAATCATTATGTTCATACTGAAGTTTTGAGCCAAGCGTAGCATCAAAATGAAACAATTGTTTTTCTATGGAATGTCTGGGCAAACTTTTTAGCTGAAGGGCTGCATAGAAAATTGCAAGGAAGGGTGGGCCACATAAAAACTAAAAGTGGAAGAGCAGGCTGCCAAAAAAAAAAGAAATATATAATTAATAATGTATGCATAACCAATGCAAAAGAAAAAGAAAAATTAAAAGGGAAACAAAAAATATAATTTTATTGAAATTGATTAATTTTTTTTGAGAATTTGCTACATTCAAGTTGGATTTCTTGTCCTCTATGCATTCGATTTCTCCTTTTCAAATTTAATTTAATTTGTCAACAGTAGCTTGTAAACCACCCAAAAGGGGTAGGGTGGGAGGCACTGTGGCCCTGGACTGTTTGCCCAGGCTTGTCTGGTAATGTTCATACTGAAGCATCAAGCAATGATCATACATACTGCTGCAAGAGTGAGAAGTAAAATAAAATTCAGAACTTGACTCATTCCTAGTATCAAGTTTCTAGAAGCTATTAATAAAATAGACATGTAAAAGAATGATATTGAACATATATTACAGAACAGGAGGATCTTTAATAGTTGAATGTATTGTACTGTCCCCCCCAAAGTGAAATATTACTAAAAATATGAATTTTATTGGACATGTAGTGTTATTTTGGGGAGCATGTGCCTTACGTAGTATTTGGAATTATGCTTCCTAAAAATAGGTAAAATTTGACCAAAATTAGCTAATTTATAAAATCTCTCTAAGGCAGTTTTCTTAAATTTTAGTAGACTGTGGAACAAAAAGTATTAATTACTTTCCAAAGAATATAAATTCCCTGACCATACCAAAATTTCTAGCATGAATTATCTTGCAATATTTTTCAAAAATGTTTTTAGGTTGTTACTATGATATGGGACTTTTCATATACAATATATTGAGTTTCAAGGAATGATTTCACAATTATTATTAGACATAATACAATCATTTTAGAAGTGTTCAAAACATAATTTAGAGTAGTGCCAGATCTCAACTTCAAAAATATTTTAGTTTGCCATTTTCTAATTTTGGCACCCTCTAACAATGGGAATTAAAACAATTAGTAGATTCAGGAAATGCAGTATTAATGTTTCACTAGTATCTACCTAACCCAAAAAGAATGTTTCATTTGTCTTTTAAAATGGAAAAGTTGAATGTCTACAAGTGTCCAAATAAAAACAGTAGTTTGTGTTTTGAAAGTTAACTAAAATGAGTGAATGTTATTGATTTGATACCTATTATTAATGTTTCATATGAAATTGTTTTTTTTATAATAGTTTTTTAGAGTAATACTTTAATATTTAAGCATAATTATTTTTCCCCTACACAGCCTCACTTTAGTACTAGCTAAAGCTGCCACTAATGCAACTATTGGAATTTCAGTAACAACTTGTGGTGTCTGATGGCAAAACATGCAATAGCACATGTACAACATAATCATTTTCTCATGCCGCTTGTGGGTAACAAGATAAAAATAGTTTGATAGAGGTTATAAAGTTGGAATCATTCACTTTATACTTGTTATACAACATACGGTGATAGTTAAAAACAAAATATGTACATCACTATAGGGTTTCTACTGACATTATGATGGCTCAGAAATACAGAGGTTCTTGACCCCTGTGTGCAATCTCGTGAGGCACAATAAAGAATTTCATTTAGCATGATTGTAATATGAAAGTAAACACCATCATCCATAGGAAGTGGCTTGCACATTATCTTAGAAGGCATGTTGAATACTTCAGTTTCCTTCTCTGAACCCACAAGCTGCCATTACCCCTTGTACATGAATGTATACTACTAAACTTTTGGATAACATTATACACAATATGAAGCACCATTGTGCAGGTTATATTGATGTGAGAGGTAATCTCACACATCTTTTAGTCTCAGTTCTGTCCCATTGAATGTCACCAGTGCAATTTTTTCAGAGATAGGACAATTGCATTTGTTACCCTATCAATATCAATTCAACATGGCTCAAGACATTTCCTCACCAATATTCTTGCAAATTGGTTGAGGAATATTTACTAACAACTTTTTTACTGCAAATTCCCTTTAAATTGGAAAAGAGTATTAATGTCATGGCAAATTTGCATTGTTGTTCACTGAAAAAGACAAGTATTCACAAGTACATCTTTGTTATACAGGTGTTCAATCAGTATTACTTTGTTTTAAAAAAAAATTGATTGATTTATTTGTACTTTATATTACACTAGTAAGAATCTCCATTCTCTGTCCAAATTAGGGGGATCACAAATTTTTCTACACATGAATAGTGAGTAATAGTGAGTAATAATGATATATTTAATTACTTTTCATTGGACTCAGAAAAGTAGCATTTTTAACCCTTAAACCTTACTGTGTCTTGATCTTGAAAATCAAGTTCAAGAAGCCTGCGTATATGGTAATGAATCATAAACTCCATCTTTAGTACCATAAAAGAAAATTGAAAGTTTTTAAAAATGTTACAGTTTGAACTAACTTTTTTTTTTCATATATATATATGTATTTAAAATAGACATTTCAGAGCTCCTAAATAATGCAAGTTTTTCAATTTATTTTTCGACTTGATATATCAGAAAATTAAAATACTTTATCACATATAGATATTAATCATAATGGATGTTATCAAGGTGAACCAAAAAATCGTGAGCTTTTTCTAAACTACAATATTTTATTGACTTTGAGAATGATTCAGATTGATTCTGACTTTTCTCAGATTCTGAACAGGGATATCAATTTTAATTCTAGAATTATTTATATTTCTTCTCAAATATATACTGCAATGAGAAAGAACAATTGTTTGAAGCTTGACCGAAAATTAAATCATTTTGCATACATGACTTGAAATGGTAGCTTCTTTAGAAGACATCTGGTTAGTACATTATAACAAAAATTTTCATTTTTAAATGACAGGACTTTTTAGTACTATTTTGAATTAAAGGGAAGTAATTTCATAACTAACATTCAAAATTTGTAATTTTTAAGTCAAGCTTTTACCATTTTCATAAAGTTCAACTTTTTTGTAGTAATCTGCACATAATGCAAATTGATCTGGGTTTGATCTCAAATTTCAGAGGTTAAAATTAACTATATTTGGTTTGAAATATTTTTATTTAATTTCTCCACAGCTCTTTATCCTTTTTTAGTTATTTATTTTTCAGTTTTTATTTCAATAATTTTGTTTTAGAGCAAAATAAAAGCAGATCGGAAAATAATTGGCATTCTATGTTGTTTGCTTAAATGACCAAATAATTTTGTAAAAATTAAATAAGTTAAAGATTTAAGTAATGGTAAAAATATGAATTTTATGTACACCAAAGAGCCAAAACATTATGACCAGAGCATTTTTTATGCAAATCAATGTTCTGCTGGGGAACCCTGAGTACAGTCATTCATGTACAGGAAACTATGACATCTACTACCTACCTAAACATCATTGCAAATCAGGTACATCCTTTTATGGCAATGGTATATCCCTCTAGTGCCTTCTTTCAGCAGGATAATGTGCCATGCCATACTGATTCCATTCGAGAATAGTTTGTGGAACATGAGGAAGGCTTCCAGGTATTGCCCTGGTCTCCAAATTCCCCAGACATCAATACAATTGAGCATCTGTGGTTTGTGTTGGAACACCATACCCTAAAGGTATCTTGTGGTATCTGGTACCATGTTGGTACCAGATACCACAAGATACCTTTAGAAATCTTGTAGCATCCATGCCTCGCCTGGTAAGAGCTGTTTTGGCAGCATGTGGAGGACCAACATCATATTAGGCAGGTGGTCATAATGTTTTGGCTCTTCAGTGTATATTAAGGTAGTAAAATTATTCAGAAAATATATGCAAAATTAAATTTTTAAATTATTTACTGAATTTTAAAAAAAAGCACGCTTGGCTACTGATCTACGGGACCTGGGTTCGAGCCCCGGATAAGGCATGGATGTATGTGTCATTTTTCTGCTGAGGTCCTGCCATCCTCTCAGACCTTCTACTCTGGCATATAAGCTGGCATGCTCCTGTCAGATCTCTGTGGCAAGCAGCTGCTTGAGGGGGTATTTATTTTATTTTTATTTTTACTGAATTTAAAATGCAAATAGTATAGTTAAAATCCTTTCAATTTTCTTTAAAATGTACATATAAAATTTTGCTTACCTGTCTTTTTTTTTTAATTCTCATCATTTCCTTAATTCCAATTTAAATGTTCTTCATTTTGGTATATAACATGACTTATTTCTGTTGATTGATTATTTTTTTTAATAATAAAGCTGACTTGTTTATTTGACTGGTGGTGAAAAGCCTGTACTTTTCTCAAAGTACAAGACCATGAAAACAATTCGAAAAAGAGTAATTTTCTTCATTTGAAAAAATTATTCATAAGCAAATAGCCTTTCTATTGATATCCATTATGATCATTTTTGTCTATTTTTTAATAAATTTTGATTTACACTGTCAGTTGCTTTTTTTTTTTACTATATGCCTCTATGAAAGCCCTATTAAAACAAAATTAGTCATCTTTTTTGTAAAATATTTTATTTTTTAGAAAATCCGGAATTAAATGTTGATTAATTTGACATACAACATGCCATTATTCCTTTCTCTAGTTATTTGGCAAAAAAGTTCTAAAGTTCACTTTTTTTGGCCTGAATACAGTTGAACATAAGCCTGGCCACAGGGTACAATTCAGGTTTTCAGGCCTGGCATGATAAGGGTTAAAGTGCTAGAAGATACCTGATTCCCAAAGAGCTTTGATTCAAGTTTTTATTTTTTTTTTCAGTAGAAATTGCTCTTTTTCGAAAGATATTGAAACCACATAATAACCTACAACAATTGCTCATGAGCACTTTACATACTCTGAAGAATACATCATATCTGCAAAGATAAAAGTTAAATTGGAATAACAATTCTGTGAAAAAAGGTTGATTTGTGTGTTTGTGTACAAATATTGACTTGGATGCTGGTATTGATGTATTAGTTTTTATTAAAGTGTGACATGTAGCAGTAATCCATTTAAGTATAATGCCAAAGTCTTCATGTGTATTGTAGGGGATATTGTTACTAGTCAAAACATTGATTTTATGAATTGTAAAACAATTTGGTAAGAATCAACTTATAATTTGCAACCAAGAAATGATTATTGATCAGCCAAAAGTATGATTGGTTACTTATTAAGTTTTACCATTTATTTATTAAGTGACTGATTCAAGTATTATTTACTTCTAGTAAAATAATTGTTTTACCTCAATTAAAATGACGTTTTTGCTCAGAAATTAATTAAAAATAACTAAAAATACTCTATCATTGAGCAATTATTGCTAACGGCAGAGAATTTTAAGTTTTTTTTAATTGTTTTATCTCTTAAATCACTTTAACCCTTCCAGTGTCCAGCCTGAGAAACTGATTTGCATCCAGAGGCCAAGCTATTTTCTTCCTATGTTCAGCCAAAAAAAATTTAACTTTAGAACTTTTTTGCTAAATAACTAATGAAAGGAATTATGGAATGTTATATGCCAAATTAATCAGCATTTAATTCTGAATTTTTTGAGAATATAATATTTAACAAAAAAAGACTAGTTTTATTTTTTAGAGTCATGTAGTAAAAATAATGCATCTGTCAATGCAAATAAAAATTGATTTTGAAAAAACTAATAGATAGAAATGATTATAATGCACATGAATAGAATGGCTATATATTTCTGAATAACAGAAATATTATTTTTTTGGTTTTAAGTAAATATTTCTCTTGTTTTGTAATTTTTTTCTTGGTACCGTACTTCGAGAAAAAGTCAGATAAATAAGTCAACTTTAGTATTAAAAAAAAGCAATCAATGGAAATAGGTCATGTTTTATACCAAATTAAACGAAATTTAATTACGAATTTATGAACATAAATAATATAAACAAATTTACAAGCATATTAATTTTAATAAACCTTTTTCAATATCATATGGTGAAAAAAAATTGCACTATATAGTAAGGCTTAATTTTAGAAAACCTGATGAATAAAAATAGTTTAATAATATATTTAACCTGAAACTTGATTTTTATTTGTTTTATTATTCCTTTCAGTATCGTATATTTTAAACAAGGCCAGTGTTATACAGAGTGATTTGGATTTTTCACATTCATGGGATTTTCTGAACTAGTTATGAAATGAAAAAAAAACTTTCTTGGCTGCCTTTTTTTATTAAACATTATGAAATTTTTTTCTTTGGTTGTTGAAGTTTGGCAGTCTTGGCTAAGTGCAGAAAGGTTTGTGCACCAAAGCAAAAAAAAAAATCGTATATCGTCAGAGTGGCACAGCTAAGATACTAGGGGGTGCTTTTAAAATCACACATTATAAACATAAAACTCGTAATTTGTTTTAAAATTAAACTTTTCTAAGGGGGGAAGGGGACTTAAAAGTTCACAGTGAGTTTAGCAGAGGGGGGAGTTCAAACCCTTCCAGAAATTGCCCTCCCACACGAGAACTGATTTCCATGCCAAGGAAGCCCATTTTGCTTCCATATCCAAGACCTCATTCATTTTCAGAAAATGATACTAGATCAAAGTTTATTTTACTGGTAAAGTAGTAAGTAATAAAAGAAAATGTAACAGCTAACCAAATGCAATATTAAATAAAAAAATATCCACGGCAACAAGTTGTAAGCCAGCTACTGATCTAGCTTAACTCTGAAAAAGATAATTATCAATCGGTGGAAAGATCGATAATATACGGGAATAAAGTAAATCTAAAGAAATGAAAACTAAGGTTTAATTATAAAAAAAAATACTATGCTTCTGTAGGGAGTTTATTATTCAATTTGTTGGGAGGAAGTATTAAATCATCCATTGTCAACTTGCCATGTCAAGGAAGTCCTTTTTGCATCGATATTCAATACCTCATTTATTTTCAGGAAACTACAAGATCAAAGTTTTTTATAAGAAAAGAAAGAAATATTAACGAATAACCTAATGTGATGTTAAATAATATCCATAATGACTTCTAAAGCCGGCAGTCCAATGTAGCATAACATCAAAAGATCAATAGATCAACTGATGAAAAAAATCAATAATTTGCAGAAACAAATCTACTGAAATGAAAATGAAGGTTAATACTGACTTGATAGATGTATGATCACATTATCCTATATCCAAGAAGTTCTTTCTGTAAATATTCACTACAGAGTCTCTATATTGCACATGTGAGCAATAGCAAGGTCACTGTATTCAGCTGCACCTGCTATGTGAACTACTTTAGACTGCAGGGAACTTTAGAACTGCAACTGGATTAAAAATAATAAAAAATAAATACCCCCTCAAGCAGCTGCTTGCCACAGAGGTCTGACAGGAGCCTGTCAGTTTATATGCCACAGTAGAAGATCTGAGAGGATGGCAGGACCTCAGCAGAAAACAACACGAACAGCCATGCCTTATCTGGGGGATTGCTTTCAAAGAAAGCTTTTGTTAGTTGAAATTTTGATCTGAAGGGAGGGAAAGATGCATGAAATGCTGGGATAAATGATAAAGACAATTCTAGTAATAGTGAAATAGGTTTGTGGCAGAAAGGAGTGTAAAACCAGGGGGGGGGGGGGGTGATATGTACTTTCTAATTACTTCTGAAATCTTCCGTTTTTCAAAAAAAAGTTTTTTTTGTTAATTTATAACATATTTTCAAAACTTTAAGGAAAATTTGTTGATAATTGTTCAAATTAAACTTGTGAGCTTGAATCAGGTGATTGCTTCAGTGTAGGGTAACGTTAACAAACGAATCAGCAATACTGTATAGTTCTTCTAAGAAATGGCAATTAGATGGCTTTAACAAGTGATTTATATTATAGTTTAATAAAATATGCATCAAATGGAAAAACAAAATATTATTTTTCAAGCTTGAATTATATATTTTCGTAATAAAAAAATAAAAATAAATAAATACCCCCTCAAGCAGCTGCTTGCCACAGAGGTCTGACAGGAGCCTGTCAGTTTATATGCTATAGTAGAAGGTCTGAGAGGATGGCAGGACCTCAGCAGAAAAACAGCCATGCCTTACCCAGGGCTCAAACCCAGGTCCCTTAGATCAGTAGCCAAGCGCGCTAACCACTCGGCCATGGGACGGCTGTATATATTTAATTTTATAAAATTTTATAAAAAAATTTACAACAATTTTAATTTTTTTTTTGGTTGTTGTACTAAAAACATATACAGCCATCCTCATACAACAATACTCTAATGGAGTGGCAATGCCTATATCACATTTAAGAAATGGCAATCAGAATATTGAAAGAAATTATTCATATTGTATCTTAATAAAAATATACACCAAATGGAAAAGGTAAGTATTTTTTTTTTCAAGCTTGAATTATCTTCTTTTTATAAGATATATGTATAAGATATTTGTTTTTTAACAATTGGAAGTTTTATTTGTTGTGCTAGCAATGTTGGCCGTGTCCTATGTTCCCCCAATCTGTGGATATTTAGCATGTGCTATAGTCCTCGGCAGCAGATTTTTTTGCCAACTGCACTCGGTGTTTCCCAGGTCTAAAATTTTCTAGCAATGTTTGTAGTGAATAAATTTTTAAATTATGTAAAATAATTTTCCAATAAACTTGGTTTACAAACATGTAAGAATTGCTTAAATCTGTGGAGCTAGTGCAATTCCTCACAGATCCCTTCCACTATTGCGTATTAAACTGGCAGGCTCCTGTCAGACCTCTGTGGCAAGCAACTGCTTGAGGAGTTATTTATTTATTTTTTATTTATAATATCATTGCTGTGGAAGATTTAAACCTTAAAACTGCTAATTTATTTGAAGAAATTATTGTATCAGAATTTAAACTGAAGTTCTCAACATTTTTTGTTCAACTATCAAGGAAGGTATCACTTTCAGTTTAATATTGATATCATTTTAGAGGAAAAATTGTCACAAGCCAGGTGGAATACGATCAGAAGGTTGTGGGTTTGTATCCCACCCACTCAAAACAATTTTTTCTCTAAAATTGATATCAACATTAAACTAAAAGAGATACCTTCCTTGACAGCATCAGAAATTGTTCTCTTTTGTCAAAAGAAAGTACAGAAACTAAAAATATTAAACAATGCTAATTTTACGTTTCTAAAATCTAATGAAGGATCAGTTTTCTTTAACATCTGCAAGATTTTGAAACAGAAATATATCAACTTTTTAGTGCCTTTATATATATATATATTTTTTTTCAGGTTTCTGTAGCAGCATCGCATTCTCCAGTAGGAACTGATTTTAAACCCTTGATGTCAACAGCTGCAAGACCAACTTTTCCTGCATATAGTACAACACACAGTTCACCTAGTTCAGTAGGTATGTAGAAAAATGTAAACATAAAAATATTGGAGGATACATAATATCCATTTTATATGAATGAGATACAAGTAATGTAATCATCATCATCATCAACAAGCAGCCATGGGCTACAGAGGTCCAACCAGACCACGCAATTTAGTTCTCCAAGCAAGTCTGTCCTGAGCTACATATGCTGCATCTGGCCACTGCACACCAATTCTAACAAGGTCCTGTTTGACATTGTCTGTCCACCTGCATCTTAGGTCTCCCCCTCTTTCTTTGGCCTTTAGGCACGCTGTTCATAACTCTATTCACTACTCTATGATTATCCATACAGGCAACATGGCCAAACCAACAGTCTCTCTCTGCATAATATGCTACTTAAAGGAGGTTGCTGACTCTTTTGCCTAACCTCATCATTAGTTACAAAGTTGAACCACCTAATGCCCAAGATACTGCGTAAGCATCTAGAATCAAAATCATCTAGTTTCCTGTTATCGTGTTTACAAAGTCTCCAAGTTTCACTACCATAACTAACTAACCCTAGAAAGAACCAAACTATTATATAGTCTAATTTTAGTCTTTAGGTGTATATGCCTATTTCTCCACACTCTCCATATATTCCTAAAAGTCTCGGCAGCAATCCCTGTTCGTCTGTTAATCTCATGCCGCACATCACCAGTATCTGTTACATAGCTCCCAAGATAATTAAACTGTGACACCTGCTCAAGACTGCAACCATTCAGATGAACTGAATCACAACGTGCCTGACCAATTTTCATCACTCTAGTTTTCTCTCTGTTTATAACCAAACCTACTCTACTACCAGTCTCATCAACATCATTTGCCAAAAGGGCTAAATCACCAGCATAATCTAAATCAGAAATTTTCATATCTCCAGACTATTTAAGGCCAAAATCTTTTCCTTGAAGTGAATTTCACATAACGTAATCAATAACCAAACTAAAGAGAAAAGGAGACAAAATGCACCCTTGTCGAACACCAGAAGTAATGCTAAACCAATTGCTACAAGACTTGGCAACTCTCACACACAACTCAGTGTTATTATAGAGAGCTTTCATTATGTTAACTAGCTTGTCTGGTATACCATATGATCTCACAATCAACCACAAATTAAAGATCAACAGAGTTGAAAGCCTTTTTGAAATTAACAAAGCTAGCAGCCAAGGTTTCTGAAACTCTAAACATTTCTCAAGAATCTGCCTAAGAGAAAATATCTGATCTATACATCCCCTACCACTTCTGAATCCACATTGCTCATCATGCAATTGCCTGTCAACCATATTCTTAATTCTATTAAGCACAATCGTGTAAAGAACTTTACCTGGAACAGAGAGTAGGCTGATACCCCTATAGTTATCACAAGAACTGCGATCACCGTCTTTGAAAATAGGAATAGAAGGAGCTTTAATTTAACTTCAGCTCCAATAATTTACTCACCAAACAATTAATGAGATACCCTCCAAGCAGCTAATTCATATGTTATATGGCAAATGTCAGCAACATGTGGTCCACATATCTTTTCAGGTGGCCTCACAAGTCATTTGGGTTTTATACCATAAAATTTTCTAGCAATATTTGTAGTGAATAAATTTTTAAATGATGTAAAATAATTTTATTTTCCAATAAACTTGGTTTACAATCATGTAAGAATCGCTTAAATCTGTGGAGCTAGTGCAATTTTATGTAGAACTTTCAAATTCTATGTTTCCTCTTCTCAAGTGATTCTCAGCCAGAATGATAACTGTGTCCATTATTAGCCATATTTGTAGCAAACATTTTCTCAAATAAATTTTGTGAAAAACAGTTTTTTCATCACAAATGATATAATCTTTGCTTTCAGTTCTAAAGACTAGTAGCACTAGCTTTGAAATTAATTTTATTAAATTGGAAAAAAAAATGTTTAAAAAATATGAAGCCTCTCATTAGTATTTTTAGATAAAATGTTCTTTTTATTTGTTCATACTTAAGAGTATTTGATATTTTTTCAAATATTATTTTTGAGATGTAATCCTGAAGATATGCATATATATATATACATATTTTTGTAATAATAAATCAACACAAAAAATGAATCAAGAGTTTATTTTTGTACTTTTTGTACCCCCCTACTAATATGTCCCTTATTGTACCTTGCTATATGGCATGTGATTAGACTACTTGACTGTAGATCCAAAGAGCTTGGTTCAAGCTCCAGATAAATGGTTGGATGTTTTTTGTGCTGTCTTTCCGATTTCCTCCTAATGGACTAATAATGCCCATCCACACAGAACAAGACTAACCAACCAATATCTTGAGGATGAAGTATCCAACAAATGGAGTAGGCTATATTCTTTTCAAATCTCAAACAGATAGAACATCTATGGGATACCCTGGGAGGCGTATTGGCACCCTTCAACCCTCTCTTCAAACCCTCCAGGACCTCGAGACTGCTGTTAATGCTTGATGGATTCTATTGCTGTCTTCAAGCTCAAGGATTATCGTATTGAAAACGTGAATCGGGGTTTTCAAGCTTGCATTGATTCTGATAAAGCATTAAGAAGTTAACTCTGTAACGTTCTCAAATATCAATCCATCAAATTCCAGATAACTCAGGATTTTGGGTGCCAGGCAATTATTTACTTTCCAAAAATTTAGGGTTCTTTTGTTTCTGGAGCAGAAATGGCAAAATTAGCCCTTGTGAATGATCCAATATAAAATTAAGTACAATTAATCTTATTTAAATCTAACTCTGCTCAATAAGAAAAAACATTCAATCAAATATCAATAAAATAAACTTTATTGAAATTAACTCACCAAATATACAGATCAAATATGCAGACTCAAAAATCTATTTCCACTACAATCCAATTACATAAACATTGAGCTCCTACATTGAATTCATTCAAGCCTCCTCCTCATCTCACAATGACTCAACTGTAGCTCTCACTAGTACTGTCTACTAATTGCATCTTAAGACTCATGCTGGCACATGCTACACACATGCATCAAAGAGACACATTTGCATAAATGATTGTGCATCAGATGTGATACAAGTGACTGTGACCTTGCCACATGCTTATTGACAACAATCAAAATGAGTTGTTAGTTCGCAACTCAGAGCTTTGGGAGGAGAATGGCTGATTTTTCAAAAAATAAAGGTAAGAACCCCAAATAATAATGTAACATAAATAACTGGCTAAGGAATGTAAAAGTAAATGGTGAACCATCACAACTTTAAGCTGATATAACCTTAAGAACAATTATTTGTTTGGCCTATTTGGGCTATGTAAATAGTCCACTGGCCTAGCAGTTACCTTGCTAGAGATTCAGCTTCTTTTCTCCACAAGAATGTGTAGTCTTTTAGCTGAAGTTCTCCATTACTGTCTTTGAATTGCAAGAACAGAAAACAATGATTTGATTACTATCTTCCTGTTATAGAATGTTCTCTGATGAAGTAGAATTAGAAACAAAATGATTGCCATGCAATCAGCGCAGTGAGATTTCACACTTTCTGTACCACCTTAAGTGACATTATTGAAGGAAATAACTATTCTTTCTGGTTAAACGAAGGCAATAAAAGTGTAATTGAAGTTAGATATGCATAACACATGAAAGCAAGCCAAAGCAATAACATGCACACAAAAGACCTCAACAACAGTATTTTATTACAAAGCAAAACTTCCAATAAGTTGTCAGTTTTCTTCTTGTTGAACTCATTTTAAGTTTTCTAGTGAAAATGCATTAAATGTTACTTTGAAAAGACAATTAGAGTGAGCAAATTATTGCTTCTCTTATGTACTGTGAATTGTCCATCATGCCTATTGAACCATTATATAACTACCTTAATTAAATATTATGTGGGGTTGTACTTCTGAGAAGAAATGTCCCAGTTTCAGTAAATTGTAATCAGTACTTTTACTAAACTGCCCCAGTTTTCACCAATTGAAATCTGCTCACCTTAGGTATCACTCAACATTTGTGTTGCAAAATTTCTCTCAAAATTGGATATTTTCATTCCCTTGTGTATACTAAAATATGACCTTCCATTAACCATTATATCATGGCAGCTGCATTATAGGCATGAATAGCAGCCTAATAGTTGTTGGAGTTAGGAAGTCATGCTTGAGTGCAAGCAGTATAGCATGTTGGTAGCCTCTGCCTGGTGTGCAAGTACAAAGAGCATCAACATATGCAGTATGTGGTCCCCTGAAGTGCATTATTAATGATAATATTGGGACAGATTCAATATTTTTATTTCTCATTATCAAAACAATGACCATACTCCAGATCTAGTACACGGGTTATATGAAGTATAATGTACTATATATGTAAGTTTTCATTTTGTGCCTATAGGGCCACATCACTCTTTTTGTTTCACAATTTAAAATTTTCAGTTCTTTTAAGATTGTAATACATTTTGCAAAATTTTTATTGACTTCGTAATTAAAATCTTCACCAGAATACCAAATTTGGTGTTCTCATCTACCATAGAAGCAAAGAAAAAAAATTTTAAATGTTAGATCATTATCATACTTTTTATATTTTCCCCTTAAGTTAAACAACTATAACTCTTTACAAAAAAAATGTTTCACTCAAAATATTTTGTGCAATTGCACAAATGTCTTATGTGTACCAACATTTATGCCAAATATTATTGAAATCTGATGGATGGTGAACAGGCCTAGTTGAATTGACATGGAGTGGCCCACTGTTAATAAAAAGCACTGACAATGGGAAAAATATATATTTAGGAATAACAATGGTAACAAGGTTTTATCATTTTTTAATGTTTAAAAATTCACACCGAAATGTAAAAATAAGCGTTACTTATGAAGTATATTAAGTACTATATATTTTTAAATGTTAGTTTTTATATTGTACTAATGATGCTTACTGGTGCTTATGGCAGTGAAAGATTTAAAAAACCTTTTAAGATTTAGCAACATTTAAAAATCAGATATTTAATTAAATATAATTATACCATACCTTTTTTTTTTATATATTTCTGTAACAAAAAGCAAAATATGATAAAAAGAATTTAAAAAAAAGTGAAGACTTAAATTTTATTTTTCATGATGTTTTACAAAATTAGTTCCTTTTTTATTTGGCTTATGGATAACATATAGCAGCATGTTAATATGCATGGTTTTAGTTCATATTCCATCAATTTAGTACACTATGTATTTTGCGTTCTTTAAAAAACATTCTAAGACTATATCTGTATATTAATGTACACAAATAAAATTTTATATATCTGATTCTTTATTTTTTTTTCCCCATTAAAGAATCAATTACATCAAGCTCAAAAGCAGGACCAATGCTATTGCCTGAAGCAAAGAAACCAGCAATTATTGCCACAACTGGAGCATCAAGTAAAATCATTCACCCTGAAGAAGATGTTTCTTTAGTGAGTATGCCTTTTCCTATTGGATGCTTATGAGAATAAACTCATATACACGTGTATTTATTTTCTAACAGCATAGTGCCACCAATTTGTAGAGCCCTGTGCAGATGACAAAAGTTTTTCTGCATCTTTATCAAACATTTGTGTATATTGTCTGCTTAATAACTGTTTGAGGTTTTGCAAATGCCTGAGGCTCAATATATGAATTCAAACAAATCAGTCTAATGGTATAAAGTAATAATAGTCTAATTGTAGTCAGTAATAAAATATATTACTGACTAATAAACTGACAAAATATACCATAATAGAAGAAAAACCTGTATTTCAGAAAACTATACCTTTCTAAATATTAGGGAAAAAAAATTACGAGAATGTAATTTGGCAAATTCTTCCGAGTCAATTTTGCTCTTTTGCAATTATCCACAATTATGGGAAAACACTCTTTTTTTATTATCTGGTACCTTCCATCTGCTTTTCACTATGTACACTTCAATCAGAATCTCAAGAACTAAAATTTTCAGTTTTTGGTTTCAGTTTTCAGAAGTGATGTTTTGAACTTAGTCTGCTTGTCAGCAAAAAGATAATTTCTTTCACATAAAATAAGCTTTTTTTTTTACAGTGAATATCATCACTGAATTTTCAAATCAGGTTTTTTTTCCCCTTGTTTATCAAGTAGTTTTTTTTGCTCATGCCAATGATTATAATTAAGAAATTTTGTCCATATCCCTATAAATTTTATTGTACACTACTGACCATTAAAAGTGCAACACCAGGAAGAGCTCATCAGATTGTCCCGAAATATGCAAGATGGGTAGCCCATGGGAGAACATGTAAATGATTTAAAGTGCAGCACATACTCACATCATGTGTGACAGTAATGCCCCCTGGAGGTGGTATAAGAGGAGATTACAAAGAGCTGGTGTAAAGCACTGGAATTGTGTTTGCTCGCAGTTTTTTGCACACTAAAGGATCAAGTTTTCCCCGTCGAAGAACACGGCATCCATGTGACCAGGTTTCCAACTTTGATCAAGGAAGAATTGTGGGATTGCAGAAGGGCAGATTATCGTACCGAGACATCAGTACTCGTGTTGGACAGAATGCTGCCACAGTGATGAGAATATGGCATCAGTGGGTAGAGGAGGAATAAACTCTCCAACGTGAGATCTCAACAGCCCTGTCACACAAGTAAACAAGAGGACAGACATCTCATGCAAATGGTTTTGAATGATAATACATCCACATCAAACACCTTAGCTCAACAGTTAGGGTGTGTTGCACATCAACCAGTGTCTGCACGTGCGGTTTGATGTCATCTGCAGCATCGGGGCATCTTTACTAGGTGGCCATTGCATCAGCTACCATTGACTCTACTGCAGTGGTGCCAAGAACATCATGCATGGATGTGTGAATGGCATTGCATTGTCTTTTCAGATGAATCCCATTTCAGTATGCAGCACACCCCCTCGGTGTGAGCGCCTGTACGTGGTGAGGGGGACCACCCTGTGAAGGTTCCCGCTGGCTCGGTTACCTTCGCAGGGTCCTAAACGCTCGCCCGCGTGTTTGCCGTGCGCGGAGACCCGTGTCCCGGGAAAGGAGGATCCTGGTAGTTGCTCGGGGGTCCCCGTCTTCTCTCCTAAGCTCATGACTGGCGTGGTCCCCATTGGCCGTCTTGCCATTGGGGAGCCTGTCCGTCGCGGGGCTGGGCAGCGGATTCCGGGGCCTCTGCTATACACTGCTTTGGCCTCTGCTTCCGGTAAACGGGAGCTCCTGGGGTGGCCCCCCCAGGAGCAATCGGCTGGTGGGCAGGTCCTGCTAGGGTCAACCGTGCAGAGCGGTGAGTAACCTTGCCCACGGTCCGGGTACAGGTTTACAAGTTTCCTCACAACTTCTTTTCATTTTGTCGTTATCTTTTCTTTGTGAGGCCAGTTTGGCCATTCACGATTTTCTTATTTTACGCTTTGTTTCATTTGTGTAGAACGTTTTTGTTCTGCACATTTCTCTTTTTATTTTCTTTGTATTTATTTGTGAGGGCTTGGCTCACTGTCTGTGTGGGTATAGTGCCTGCGTAGCCCTGGCGCCCGACTGGGCGTCCCCTTGTTGGGCTCCGTGGAGGGTGGGGACAGCGGGCACTGAACCACACTAAAATAAACATGAGAGAGAGTGAGGAAAATTCGATCATTGCAAACAAGAGGGCTCGACATGAACCCCCGTCTTCTTCGTCTACGTTATCACTGCCGTCTTCTTCTGTGTCTGTGTCTTCGTTCCCAAAGTTCCTGATCATCCACTCCACGGGTGATCAGGTACTTGGGGACATGTCCCCTTTTTTTGTAAATAAAGGTTTAAAAGGTCTTGCGGGAGAGCCGAAATCCGTCAAGCGCTTACGATCTGGCGACTTGCAGGTTGAGACCGCTTGTTCTAAACACTCTGAACTGCTCCTGAAAGTCAAAGAAATTGGTGGGGTGGCTGTCGAAGTCACTCCCCATAAAACTTTGAATTCCTCTCGGGGTGTGATCACCGAGTGGGGCCTCCTCAAAGTCACTGAGGAGGAAATCCTCTCGGAGCTCACACCTCAAGGAGTAACAGCGGTCCACCGGGTTTCGACACGCCGTGATGGGAAATTAACACCCACCCGGGTGTTAATTGTTACATTCAACACGCCACGCCTGCCTTCTTACATCAAGGCAGGTTATTTACATTGTGAGGTAAGGCCGTATATACCGAACCCTCTGCGCTGTTTTCAGTGTCAGGTATACGGTCACGCCCGCACAGCATGCAGGGGCAAGCCCACCTGTGCTCGCTGTGGCAGTAAGGATCATCTCGATCCTGACTGCACAGCAGAAAAGGCATGCTGTGTGAACTGCAGTGGCGAACATCCGGCGTACTCCCGCGACTGTCCGAAGTGGAAGGAGGAAAAGGAGGTACAACGCCTCAAAGTAATCAACAACATCTCGTATGCTGAAGCGAGAAAGCTTGCTGCACCGCCCGCCCCACCTGGCAAGGTTTCCTATGCCAGTGCAGTCATTGGAAAGCCCATCGTTCCAATGACTTCGGTTGCGGTGCAGACCGACATCAGTGTACCACCTACTGAGTCTTTCTCGCCAGCTGCGAAGTACCTCCTCACGCAGGCGAGACCGAGGGTGGTGTCGACTTCGACATCAACCCCGGTTTCCATTCCTGCAACACAGCCTTCCACCTCCACCGGAAGGCCTCCTCCTCCCCGTCCTCAGACAGCAAGACCTTCAAAACCGAAGGGGCCCCCACCGGGGCCGAAAAAGAAAATAACAGCGCCACAAAGAGCGGTCACCGATCCATGTCCCTCGGACGATTCCGAGGACATGGATACCGACCGCCCCCTATTCACTAAACCGTCCTCTGCGGCGGTGAAGTTGAATAGGAATTCGTCGTCCGCCCACTCTTCTAAGTCCTGAGATAGCCACACTCCTACAATGGAATTGTCGTGGATTCCAGAGGAATCTTGACGACATCAAGGCCCTCCTTCAGGCACACCAGCCCATCTGTGTGTGCCTGCAGGAGACATACTTGCAGCCAGTCACAGATCCCACGATCCGGCACTTTTCACTAGTTCGCCGGGACCGGGATGGAGATGGTCCAGCTCGCGGGGGTGTCGCCATCCTCGTGAGCAACCATTCTCCATTCCAGGTCGTACCCCTCACTACCAACTTAGAGGCGGTAGCCATCCGTCTCTTCGTGGGGTTCTCGCTGACTGTCTGCTCTGTATATCTTCCACCTGGGAGCATCGTCTTCCAGGAAGACCTTGATGATCTCGTCTCGCAGCTGCCGTCCCCCTTCCTCATTATGGGGGACCTCAACGGACACAGTCCACTTTGGGGCAGTGCTGACACCAACGGGAGGGGCGGGGTCCTGGAGCAGTGGCTCCTGGATCCTTCTCTCTCCCTGTTGAACACCGGTGTCAGTACTTACTTTCACTCCCCAACCCGCACTTTCACTGCCATTGACCTCACCATCTGCTCCTCCTCGATCCTTCCACTCTTTACATGGGAGGTCGAGGACAACCCGTACGGAAGCGATCACCTCCCCGTGGTGTGCACCATCTCCCGTGGGGGGCCTTGCAGCCCTTCACGCGTCTCACGGTGGAGGCTCGGTCGGGCTGACTGGGGTGGTTTCGAGCTGCTCTCTGAGCTCGACGACCACTCTGTCAGCCAGGAGCCAATCAATGTGGCAGTAGCGGAGATAACGGACTGTATCGTAGATGCAGCTGCATCAACGATTCCTCAAACTTCTACACGGTTTCCTCGCTTTCCGAAACCGTGGTGGAATCCAGAATGCACCGCAGCTCGTAAGGCTCAGAACAAGGCTTGGGGGGTGTTTCGGAGATATCCGACATCCCCCAACCTTGAAAATTTCAAACGCGCCAGGGCGAAAGCACGTTTCGTCCGACGCCAGAGCCAGAAGGAATCTTGGATCAAGTATACGTCATCCATCACCCGCACGACTAGTTCTAAGGTCGTGTGGGATAAAGTCCGGAAGATGAGTGGGAACTACACGTCCCACTCGTTATCGATCCTGGAGCACAATGGACAGGCAATTGCTGATCCCAAAGCAATTGCCGACACTCTGGGGGAGTCGTTCTCCTCCATCTCTTCGTCTTCCTCTTACTCCCCCGAGTTTCTGGCCCAGAAGGGCAGGGCGGAACGCTCTCCGCTGTCTTTCCACTCGAATGGCCTGGAGCCTTACAACAGGCCATTCACAGCGGAGGAGCTTCGCCTTGCTCTGCACTCTTCTCGTGCCTCTGCTGTAGGGCCGGACAATGTCCATTATGCCATGCTCCAACATCTTTCACCATCGAGTAAGGATCGGCTGCTCCATCTCTTCAATCGCATTTTTCTCGAGGAGCAGTTTCCGGACTCCTGGCGGGAGGCCATCGTCTTGGCCTTCCCCAAGCCAGGGAAAGATCCCAAGATTCCTTCTAATTATCGTCCCATCGCATTGACGAGCTGCGTGTTCAAGGTGTTGGAAAGAATGGTAAATGCCAGACTCATCTGGTATTTAGAACACCACAACCTTCTTTCCAACACCCAGTGTGGCTTTCGCAGGCAACGGTCAACTCTTGACCACCTGATACGCCTCGAATCGGCTATCAGGAATTCTTTTTTACGTAGAGAGCACCTGGTGTCAATTTTCTTCGACATCGAAAAAGCGTACGACACGGCTTGGAGATTCGGCATTCTTCGTGACCTCCACAGCTTCGGCTTGAGAGGTCACATGCCGATTTTCATCTCCAACTTCTTATCGACACGCTCTTTTCGTGTCCGTGTCGGTAACACTCTGTCGCGGCCGTACCCCCAAGAACAGGGGGTGCCACAAGGCTGCGTTCTGAGTGTTACGCTTTTCGCTGTCAAGATTAATTCCATAACTAGACAACTTCCTCCATCCGTAGGCAATGCCCTCTATGTTGATGACTTTAGCATCTTTTGCTCATCTTCCAGCATGAGGGTCATTGAAAGACAACTGCAAATTGCCCTGAACAATCTTTCGGTTTGGGCGACGGCAAACGGGTTTCGGTTCTCCCCACAGAAGACCGCTTGTGTGCACTTTTGCCACAAGCGTAATCTTCATCTGGATCCCGAGCTGCGGCTCGGGGGTAACATCATTCCAGTTGTGGCGGAGACCAAGTTTCTCGGTCTCATATTCGATCGGAAATTGACCTTTCTACCACACATACGTCATCTCAGGTCCAAGTGCACGCGGGCATTGAACATCGTCAAGGTCCTCTCCTCCCTTTCTTGGGGGGCGGACCGATGTTCTTTGCTCCGCCTGTACCGTGCACTTGTCCGATCGAAACTGGACTACGGATCCCAGGTGTACGACTCGGCCCGGGATTCGGTGGTGAAGGTGCTGGATCCCCTCCATCATCAGGCTCTCCGTGTTTGCACGGGAGCCTTCCGCACCTCACCGGTCCAGAGTCTTTACGTTGAGACCGATGAACCGTCTTTATCTCTTCGCCGTCAGCAGTTGTCCCTACAATATGCTTCTAAATTGCGATCCCTGCCCGGCCATCCCACTTGGGACTGCGTTTTCAGTCCGAAGTGGGAAATGCTTTACAATAATCGGCCGACTGCCATTCGTCCTTTTGGTTTGCGTGTCCGAGGCTACCTCAGAGACATCAACACCAGTCTCGATAGCGTTGCACAGTCGACAGCTGAGCCACTTCCACCTTGGCTCGCTGTTTCCCCTTCCTGCGATTTTTCCCTGTGCAGAACGGGGAAGGCCTTTACACCCGACTGTGTGTACCGGCAACTCTTTGCCAGCCATCGTGCTGAGCACCCGGACTTCTTGCCTGTCTTTACAGATGGCTCGAAGTCCGGCACTTCGGTGGGATCAGCCATGGTCTGCTGTGATGTAATCATTGCAGACCAGATCCCACTGCAGTGTTCCATCTTCACTGCAGAGTTGCACGCTATCAGCCTCGCCTTGGACCACGTGGCGACTAAGCATCATCGTCGGTGTGTGCTTTACACCGACTCGCTTAGCTCGCTACAGGCTTTGATCTCGGTG